>JBBMOC010000359.1:0-51567 GCA_037975185.1 Centropyge bicolor
GGAGCGAGTCGAGCATCAGGAATCCCACAGTGCACTGGGGTCTCCTGCAGGGGGCGCTGAGACCAACTCTGCGGACGTGTTTGACTTGGCCTCAGAGTCGGAGAGTGAAGCTCCTTCTGCTGTCCAGACGAGGAAGCCGTTCCTCCTGGGCTCGGGGGCGACCTCCGAGCTGAAGAGGGGCGTGTCTCTGATCAGCTCGCTGCCCTTCGACACGGAGCTGGATCTGTGCTCCTCGTGGCCCGGTCAGTCCCTCCCCAGCATGGTGCCCGTCCCTCACCGGCCAGCGCTCCTGGACAAGGTGTCCGACCTGAATGCCGCGGGTTTCCCCTTAGGGCTGGGGCTGGGCGGATCCAGGCTGGACCCGCTGGACCTGAACAGGTACTGCAGGGACAGACGCTTCGTCTGCAGCTACTGCGGGAAGTGCTTCACGTCGTCCCGCAGCCTGGAGACGCACGTGCGTGTTCACACGGGCGAGCGGCCGTACAGCTGCGCGCAGTGCGGGAAGCGCTTCACACAGTCGGGACACCTGAAGACGCACCAGAGCGTCCACACCGGAGAGCGGCCCTTCGCCTGTGAGCACTGCGGGAAAAGATTCGCCGGGAAGCAGAACCTGCGGATCCATCAGCAGAAACACCACCCGGCTGAGCAGAGCGCCGCTCCGCTTTAACTCAGCAGGAAACGTGGACTCTGGTGCGAGCAGCAGAAATCTGACCTGAGATCAACTGAACCTTCCTGCTACTTTCAAACATCTTTTACAGTTGAAGGCCTTTGAACGATGCTGTAGAAGAGTGAGTGCTTTTCCTTTGAGAAACTGATCAGCAGTAGGACTGTTTTCATTTGTCAGGCCTTACACATTTACAACCCTTCGAACTGCCCTGGTAGATACCTGAGACAAAGCAGAACAGAACCGCTGATCCGGATCAGTTCTCACCTCAGAGCAGATGTGGGCTGTTTGTGGTCCACGTCAACACCTGCCTGCAGAGAGCAGCGCCTGTAAGGAGCATGTGAATGTCCATAGGTTGGTGTCTATCTGGAATTAAAGATCTGCCATCTTGGATGAATAGTTTGTTTCATTCAGTGTGTTTTGTTTGTATTATAGAGGAGCAGAAGGAAACAACTTTAAAGACTAGAAGAAACCAGGAGAGAGTAAATGTCCTCACAAGAAACAAGTCAAATTTGAATCTGCATTGAATTGTTAAAAAATCCAAATTAAGTTGGTTCTCTGTGTAAAACAGGAATAAAAATAAATAAGGATCCAGTCATTAACAATCAAACTGTGATACAGTTTCCTGAAGCTGTCCCTGAGTTCATGTGTTCATCTGCTTCATCCAGTCATGTGTTCATCTGCTTCATCCAGTCATGTGTTCATCTCCTTCATCCAGTCATGTGTTCATCTCCTTCAACCAGTCATGTGTTCATCTCCTTCATCCAGTCATGTGTTCATCTCCTTCAACCAGTCATGTGTTCACAAAGTGTTGACCCTCTCTCCATCCTCACTCCAGGATGAACCTTTCATCATGATCCTCTCACCTGTTACCAGTGAACCTGTTCACCTGTGGAAGGATCCAAACAGCTGTTTCTGGATCAGTCCACAACTTTCACAGTCTGTTGTTGTTTGAAACATGTTGCTGCATCAGATTGAGAAGAAGCAGATATTTATAGAAATCAATGAGGTCAAACATGACATATTTTGTCTTTGAACTGTTTTAACTGAGTCAATGTCAAAATGATCACATTGTGGTTTATGTTTTACACAGAATCCAGATAAAGTCTGAACCAATAATATAACGTCACTTTTTGGTTGATTCTATTTTTGGCTCTGTGAAGTAGCTAAAGTTGTAAAACAAATGTAGTGGAGTAAAAAGTACAGTATCTGCCTCTGAGATGTACTGGAGTAGAAGTATTAGAAAATGGAAATAAAGTAGTGGACCTGAGTAAATGTACTTGGTTACTTTCCACCACTGGCAATGATGTGATGTCTTCTTTGTCCCGTCTGTCTGAGTTGGACTGTCCTCCACATGACGCCATGCACAATCAGACACAAAGAGCTTTCACACAACAGAAGTTGGACTCACTGGTTCCACGGCTCAGATCCACACACTCAGCTTCATACAGTCTGCACAGATGGAAAATAACAACATGAAATATAACTGATTAGTTGTTTAAAAAAATTACTAGTAAAACGAAAAAGGAGATGTGGAATCTTACATTAACAAATATGCAGAAGGTGTCACTTCACAATTCATTCCTATTTGCATTTCAATCATATTTCAGTTTAAGTAGAATTAATTTAATCTTGAGGGATGTAAAGTCTCAGTCATGTTGAGATGACTGAAGTTATGTGTTGTTGCTGAGAACAGGCTCAACGACAGACGAGGAACCTGCAATGCTTTTTTACACAGTGAAGTTAATTCAGACTCATCAAATCTGTCTCTTAAGATACATGATTTTCAAGAAGCTGTTGCCAGGAAGCAGGAAGCAAATCTTCAACCTTTTCCAACTCATTCACTCATATACTCATATACGAAAAAACACAACAGTGCACTCATTGAAGTCCATCCTACATGTCCCCGCACCAAAGGACAGTCTGTGTTTGGTACTTCCACTGATTTGAACAGAAACCAGCCAATCAGGCGTGAACATCAACAAACCAGCACATCAGTCCAGCTTTGTCCTGACTGTTTGTTTGGAATCTGAACAACAGCAGCACACAGGAACGCTGCACCTTTCACACAGGAGAAAAACAGCCTTTCACTGTCTACACAAAAGACATTTACCACACACACACACACACACACACACACACAGGCCTGCTGACTGCACTAACAGGAGGGTGGAGTCAGTTTGGAGGCAGCTGTCCATCAGGTTTACATTTCAAACTGCCAACTGTGCTGAATCACATCACTGAACATGTTTGTGTTGACCCTGACCCTTGACCCCTGACCCCAGGTCTGCAGTTTTCAGAAATCAGTTTATTGATAAACGTTGTTGCAGGATTACTGACCGAAATACACAGTCTTCACTCCAGTCAAGAAGAAATCTCAGATTTGCCACCTGCTTAAATGTCTTTGGTGTTTTTTCTTTGTTGTGATGGTTTTTGGTCAATATTGTGCAGCAAAGTGACAGAAAATGTACTGTACTCACATCTTTGTCTTTGTCACTGACGGTTTTGCAGAAGGATCTACACAAATAACATTGACAACGAAGTTATGGATTTTGAAGTCAAGTTATCTACTTATTAATTTGAGTACTTTGTATGTATGTTTTTATTCGTGGAGATAAGTCATTGCTTCCTTTCACATTGTGCTATTACGGTTAAACTTCTCCTTTTATCGACACGTTTTAAATGTCAACAGTGTTTCTGTTCCTCCTGTGAAGTCAGCTCGTCACAACAATAACAACAGACTCTTATTTTGAAGTCAGCAGTGTTATTCCGGAAGTGCGAGTCGGAAGGAAGTAGAGAAACATCTCTTCTTCTTTTGTCATCAACGACGAGACGATTTAATGTCGGATTGTTGAACCGGTTCAGTCTGTGGCTCCGTGTGAAGGAGAGTCCGGGTCAGACCGCCAGGAGGAGGTTCGGCTCTCTGGGTTCTGGTTCAGGTCTCCGGGCTCGGGTCTCCAGGTTCGGGTCTTCGGGTTCAGGTCTCCGGGTTCGGGTTCAGGTCTCCGGGTTCGGGTCTCCAGGTTCGGGTCTCCGGGATGTCCGTCCTGTCCAGCAGGGCTCTTCACGAGCAGCTGTCCGTCATCCTGGGCGCGCTGACCCGGGCGGCGGTGGCGGAGATCTGCGAGCTGGTGGACGAAGGCTACTCGGTGCTGCAGCTGGAGATCAGCCGGAGCCACAAGGAGAACCAGGACCTGAAGAAGAAGCTGCACCTCATCGAGTCCATCGTGGTGCGGGGGGGCAGCGGAGTGGGGGCGGAGGCGGAGGGCGTCCGGCAGGCGGACGGTGATGAAGGAGACCCCGCTGCTGGAGGCGTGGCGGGGCTGCGGGAGGAGGTAGGCTCCCAGCCGGCCTGGATCCACCGATTAAGACCTGATTCAGTACGTAGAGAAGTGAACTCACCTCATGGTCCAAAAACACCTTCCTTTACTTAATAACAATATTTAAGATTTTCATGGAGATACACGCCGCTGCTTCCTCTCATGTTGCATTGGCTGTGGTTGCAGTTTTATCTGATCCCATATAACCTGCAGGTCTGAGTGAAGGGTCTCTGTGACCTCAGCAGGCTCTGCTCGCTCTCAGGCTGATGCTCATCCGTTACCTCCACCTCTGTCTCCTTACATTGGGCTGAAGGTGGAATATCTGTCATAACATGTTCACTTTATGTTAGCTAGAAGAAAAAAAGATTGTGTGATAATGAAATGGAGATTTTGAGATTGGCTGCTCTGTTTCCATCCAAACACACAGATGTGGAAGGTAAATTCAGTCGGTCACACAAAATCTGATTAACATTTGTCCAGTTGTAGTGAGTGAGTTGTTCCTGACGAGCTGCTGGAACCTGATCCAGCGTTCAGGCCTCACGTTCCTCTTTGGAAAAGATGTTCTCATTAAAACTTTAAACTAATATGAGTCGGGACTCATCGGCGGGAGCAGCGGTGTTTCTACTCTTGTGGCTGCACTTCTCATTCATTCGTTCATTCACTCACTTTGAAATGAAATCTCCTCCAGCTCCCAGACGTGGTGTTGATCAAAGACGAAGACAGTAACGACACGTTTGATGAAGGTGAGTGTAAACGACACACTCACAGTTCAGTGTTGTGATGCTTCTCTGCTCAGACTCGAACCTGAAAACTGGACCTGCAGGATTTTACTGTGAAGCAGTGGAAGTCTTTCAGCTTCATCATGTGTTTTGTCCTTCCAGACAACAAAGCAGCTGCTGACGGAGGGACGGTCGCCACGGCGACGCCCAGCAGCCGCAGCGTGAAGAGACACTGGCCGGGCAGCCAGGCCGGGGACAGGAAGTCGTCCTCGGAGCAGCTCACGACGAAAGCATCCAAAGTGACGGCGAGGACGCAGAGGACGGCGTCCGTCTACAGCCTTGACTCTCCTGGCAGCGAGCCGGGCTGCTCCGGCCAGCCTGGCGGCGAGGAGGCGGAGCCCGGCGAGGCGGTCTGTTCCTTCTCCTCACAGATGGACCCGGGCGTCCAGCTGGTCCATCAGGACTGCTCGCTGGCCCCTCCCAGCGGCAGCAGACAAACGGCCTACTTTGGGAACAACAGTCTGATGGAGTCTCAGTCTCCCAGCAGCAGAGCGGAACTGGACCTCAGCCTGACGTGGACCAAACCGTCGAAAGGTCAGATGACTTTCGCTCAGTTTCAGCAAAACGACAACATGGACAGTGACTCTCTGGGGATCAAACTGGTCAGCGTGTCGGGCTCCACCTCCACGGACTGCCAGCTGTCTGAGAGCAGCAGCTCCGCCTTTGAATACGACGACGCCGACGCCATGACCTTCGCCCTCTACGGGGACCAGCCGGGTCACCCTCAGCCCGGCGCCGGCGCCCGAGGGAAGCGCTTCATGTGCTCCGTCTGCAACAGGACGTACGCCACGTCCCAGAACCTGGACGTCCACATGCGCATCCACACGGGCGAGAGGCCGTTCAGCTGCGACCAGTGCGGCAAGAAGTTCACCCAGTCGGCGCACCTGAAGTCGCACCTGAGCGTGCACTCCGGGGAGCGGCCGTACGCCTGCGCGCTCTGCTCCAGGAGCTTCATCGTCAAATACAGCCTCAAGTTACACATGAAGAAATGTCACCCCAACGTGTGAGCGCAGCGGCGGGTGGGGGCCTCGTTCCAACATGTTCCCCTCCTTCAGTTATCAGTTTGAGAAGGAAAAAAGATGCTTAGTAATTCAAAGGTTCAGAACAGCTGAGCAAAACATCCCAAAGTCTGTCACTGAGTTTTACTTTGAAAGTGAGCTGCCACAACGAGTCCTATTAAAACAGTTCATTGATTTGTAGAAAGTGAATCAGCCACTTTGAGAATCGATTCATTATTTAAGACGTCTTCAAGCAGAACTGACGTTGGAGGGTTTTAACTTCCCAAATTTGATCTTAACATCGTAGTAAAGTGATGTTCTTCTGAGGACAGCACCTCCAGGAAATTTAGATGGAAATGTTTCTCTTTTTTTATGCTTTATTGACCAAACAGTAAATCACATCACATTAGTCCAACAGGAGACGCCTGATTTTGGAATGAAACCTAAAGTTTGCTAAGTTGCTCACGAGCTCCGCCTCTGCTGCTCACACGTGTACAGTTCATAAAGAATAACAGTCTGTGTCGTTCCTGGTTAATAAAACACTGAAATGGTTTCCTGTCTTTTACCTTCATACAAACAGACTTGTGCTAAAGTCACACACAGCAGTAACACGTCACACAGACGTCGGCAGCTGTGACACACAACTCTTTTTATCACTGTTTCCTTGCAAGAGACAAATCTAAGTTGTTTTTATATGTGATACATTGTATATTGTAAAAAATAAAAATAATAAGGACGATGATATTTTTATGCTGTTACCACGATGTTGTCTCGGCTAACAGTTGATCTGACTCCATACTTCACTGATGCAGATTCACAAAAACCCAATTTTTGATCCCAGTGATCGAACATAAACAGCTGAGTTCATATGAAGCTTCAGCAGTCTGAGTTCCACCGATGAGCATCTTCCATGTGTGGACAGAGGGAACGAGTCGACAGCAGTAACTCTGGACGGTCCATATAGACCTGGACCCTCGTGTCTGGTCACAGTGTTGTACATGTTTATAAACCAGATGTCCAACAGAGACAAACCCAGTCTGTCTTCACTGCGCTGAAAACCAGATCAGGTCTAGATTAAGGCTGGGATGGATGACTGGCCCCGGGGCCCAGAAGGCCTCTGAGGTGAACATTGACTTTTACTGTCAAGAGTCAAACAACCATAAAGAAAAGCAGAACGACAATCCACTGTCTCTCTCTCTCAGTTTTGAATGTCGAGTGAGAAAAGACAAAACAACCTTGTTCTGCAGAAAACTGATGAATCGAATGGACATGAATCGATAATGAATGATCAGAATGGTGCGTTTGAGGTCACGTAGGATTCCGGAGGTTTAGTCCGAGGTTTATTGAACACAACACAGGAAGTAAATTGATACTTCGCGCATGCGCAATTGGGGTGGTCTGTAGACGTTTTCACGCATCGTTTCCGGGTTTGTCTCTGTTTGGTTCAGGTGAGGCTCGAACCGTTTCGAACGGGTCAGGACTCGGTGATCCGCACGGTCGAGTCCAGCAGACACTCGGTGGCTCATCATGTCTCCGGCCGCCGCCTTCCACGCGCAGCTCGCCTCCATCATGGAGGTCCTGGCCAACACGGCGGTGGCGGAGATCTGCGAGCTGGTGGACTCCGGATACTCGGTGCTGCAGCTGGAGATCAGCCGGAGCCGCAAAGAGAACGAGGTGCTGCGGAGGAAGCTGCGGCTCATGGAGCTGCGGGCCGCCCGGGCGGCAGCGCTGCGGGCCGCGGCCACCGGCGGCCCCGCGCTGCTGCTGCCCGGGGCCCGCGGCCGAGTGCCGCCGAGGAGGGCCGGAGCTCCGGCAGGTAACCTGGTTTAAACTCACCTGGATGAAGCAAGAAAGAATCAAAACAAACTGCGATTTAACGTGCGACAGAGAGGCTGCTGTGGTGTGTTCACGGACCGTCTGGACGCGTCGCCAAACTTCACTGTTTCCAGACTGAACGAAGCCACTAATAAGTTTAGAAAAGATTTATAGTTTAGATTCCAAAACAGTCCTCATGTTGTAAAACGAAAAGGGTGAAATGTTCCTTTAAATAAGTTCATTCTTAACATAACACAAAGCTTGCGAGCTCAGTGTCCACTCACTCTCTGCTTCCTGGGTTTCACCCTGAGTATCGGCTGCCAGGCTTCATCCGCTGAGGAAGACTTGAGATGGGGTTGAAAGCCCTGACGTTCTGAGTTACTCTCTTTGTCCCAGTCCTGTGTTACAGGATGTAATACACATCCCATAATGAGTGTTCACTGAGCAATCTGACCAGTCACTGGTTGAGTTCACTGAACTGTCAGGAGCCACTCTTAGAAAAACAAACACATGGAGTCAGCTGTTCTGTGATTGGAGCACAGACCTTCCTGCACATCATCCAGAACTTTAAAGTGTTGTTATGATTTGTCTCGTCCAGGTGAGGCACCGCTGTCCAGAGTGTCCAGCCAGGAGACTGTGCTGTGTGGAGACACTGGTCCGTCCTCAGAGTGTGGACAGGACAGCACACAGGGGACGGTGAGTGGAGGACGGATGTTAGCAGGGTCTCTCAGCTCTCTCACTCCATCTCCTCCCTCGTCACTTCAGTCTTTGCTCTGTCTCTGCTCACAGCCCGCAGGTGAGTCGGTCACGCTGACGGCCGCGGTGATCAAAGTGGAGGACGATGATGAGTCCTGGTCCCGGCCTGAGCAGGACAGTGAGTATGGGTTTAGTGAGTAAACAGAAGATACACTTCATTCAGCAGGACTGATCAGCAGGTTTACTCAGCTCTGGACAGTCCAGCTGCCACTGTGCAACATGTAGACTTCTTCATGGGCCCTTTTGTCTCCCCGTGTCTGAGACCTGGTCTGGGACACGAGTCAGTCACTGTTTGGATCAGGTTCAAAGGTTTGGACCTGTGACGACCTTTAATGTTGACCGGATGAATTTGGCAGCCAGTAGTGGACTGTCCTCAGGCCATCGCTCCACGTGGACCAGATCTGGGCCACGATGCCAAATTGATCTTTACTTAATTGCATTTTAAGTGTCCACAGTTAAGCTTCTGAGTGAAATATGGGTTTGTGCTGTGCTCCTGAGGATCCCTGCCAGCAAAATGTAAATGCATCTTCAATGTAGATAAAATATCCTGCAGTTTTACAACACTGATATAAAGATTAGTGCATTTGACCCAAGTTAAAGTGAAAAGCTGTGAAGTGATCATTTAAGAGTGGAGGCAGGTTCCTGATCATTTGTTATCTTCTCAACTTCAGGTCAAATTATTTTAATTCTCCTAAAATAATTATGCGATATTTTGCTTTTCTTTCTCTTCAGAAGACTTTTGTTGCGTTGATGGACAGACAAAGGACACAGAAGCTCCGCCCCCACTGACCAAACAGGAAGTGACCGACGAAGGCGACGGTTCGACTCAGTCGTGGGTGAGCGGGGAAGTCGCCTCCACCTGCATGTCCGCCCAAAAAACCCTGAGCACCAGCCAGAGGTCAGAAACCAGCAGTTACGACTGTCTGATGTTCGAGCCGCAGCTCCAACATGGCTCCCTCAGTACCCAGAATCCTTTGAGTGAGGATCCCGGCTGCTCGTACGTGTTGAACACCAGCGTGAGCGTCTCGGCTGCGTCCGATTCAGGCGGCGGCAGTTTCCCTCTCACCATCACTGAGGTGACGGGAGCAGAGAGCCAGCAGCCCGCAGGTTTCCAGAACAACCAGCAGAGGGCGCCGTTACCTGCAGACGAGCTGCAGCGTCCCGCGAGGAAAGAGATGACGGAGAGGCAAAACGCTTCCATGAGAAGGGACCGGTGGAGACACCAGGACGGCGTGAGCAGGGCGTCCGGCCGCAGTCGGGAGGACGGCGGGGGGAGGACGTTTGTCTGTAACTGCTGCGGTAAAACTCTGGCCTGCCTGAAGAACCTGAAGACCCACATGAGGGTCCACACAGGCGAGAAGCCGTTCGTCTGCGCCCTCTGTGGCAAACGCTTCTCTGACTCCAGCAACCTGAAACGCCACCAGAGCGTCCACACCGGAGAGAAACGCTACGGCTGCGTCCACTGCGGGAAACGCTTCGCCCAGTCAGGATCCCTGAAGGTCCACATGACCGTCCACACGGACTGCAAACAGTTCAGGTGTTCGTACTGCGGCAAAACCTTCATCTCCGGCAGCCACCTGCGCCGCCACGTCACCATGCACGCCGGAGAGAAACGATTCACTCCCACCTTTCAGTGACGGGATCGTGGGAGGTCAGAGGTCACATCCTACAGGAGCCACATGTGCACAGTGGATGAACTTTGAAGAGATGGACTAAACAAACAGGCAGTGAACAGCACAAGGTCCATACAGTCTGACTTCAGCAGCTCGGCCTCCAAACAAGGTTTTAAAAAAAAGGAAAAGTCACCTCATGTCTTGTTATTTTGCTGATTTTGTTACAACTAATCAACTGACGAATTCTCTTTTGTTGTGAGACTTCTGTTCAATTAAATCACAAAAAAGATCAAGACAGAGCTGGATCAGACCAGACCCCAGACCAGATCAGATCAGATCAGACCAGATCAGACCCCAGACCAGATCAGATCAGACCAGATCAGACCTCAGACCAGACCAGACCAGACCAGGTCAGACCAGATCAGACCCCAGACCAGATCAGACCAGATCAGACCCCAGACCAGACCAGATCAGACCAGACCAGACCAGATCAGACCCCAGACCAGACCAGACCAGACCACCACTGAGTCTCTCTGATCTGTCCTTTGTTTCAGTCAGTTGATTAAATGAAGCCTTTCAAATGTCCAAAGTAATTCAGGAGTTCTTGGGGACCTTGTTTTGTCCGTCAGTCTAAAACCCAAAGATATTTTATTCATCATCATGTGACACAAACAGTCCTCGTAAATATTTAGCATTTTTCTTCATTTAACGACTTCATAATCAAAGTGGCTGCGGTTTCATTCTCTTTGTCGACCAACTGTTGCATTACCGGTCTCAGCTGCACCACAGAGCCCAGCAGGGGGTCTCTGCCTGTGGAGGAAACGAGCTGCAGCCGTCGTCGTGTTTGCTCCAAGTTTTTAAACACGTCTTTTGTTCTATTGTTGTAGAAATAGCTCACAGTGTCTTTAAGTCGCCTCCACTTTCATGTGACCTTTTCTCCTGCTACATCACATCACATCAGTCTCTGCATGTTGACGTCTGCTGCCTCAAAAGCTCAGTCATAAGAATGGAGGACGGCAACATGTGGGACATCAGTGAATTTGATGTTTCTGTTGAAGACTCAAAGTTCAGGCTGCTGAAGTTTGTCTTGTGCTCAATGATTTCAGATCAGTAGGAAGATTGTGTGCTGCTTCCTGAGAATATTTACTCACCTCATCAGGAGACGGCAGCTTGTCACTGATCGGCTCAGCAGGTGTTTCCACTGACGACTTTGTGCCGCCTCTGTCAGTGGGCGGAGCCTGTGGTTGCAGGCGGTTGAATTAATTGAGGACGTAGTTTCACCGGGCTGTGACACTGTGCTGTGGATTTGCATGTACATTTCTTTTGTCGGTTCAAAAATGAAAATATCGATGTTTAGTAGAGTAAAATGTTCCAGCTGAAACTTGTAACATTGTCAATCCAAAAACCGTGTTTTCGTTGTTTGCTGTTCTTTTTGCTGACTCCGTCATGTTGGAAGAAAAATGTGCATGTGAACAGTTGAAGCTGTAACTCGTCTCCTGTGTGTGTCTTGTTTACATTTTGTGATACAGTCACTGACTTTTTTATGATCATCATGTCGTTTTATAATAAAAGCAGTTTGTTGAGTCTTTGAAGGAAAATTCATGGACGGTAATGATGTGAGAGAAACTGTGAGCCCGACACTTGATTTGCTGTCGTCATCCACAGAAGAAAGATTCTGGTTTTTGTTGCATTCGGTTGCTTTTTTAACAGAATATCTCAGAAACATTTTGGTTTGGCTGCAAATTCAAAAATTCAAAAATCAAAAATCTCTTCACGTTGTGAGGTCGAACAGAAAAAACACTTCGACAGAAATGGCTGCATGCGTGTCAAAAGGCTGTTGGACAGTTTGTGTGTATTTTGATGCAGATTTGAATTTATCATGTCATTATTAAAATAAGACATTTAGAGTCTGGTGCAGAATTGGCTGAAGGTTCAAGTGTTGTTTTACACCTATAGTTTGTTACACCTCGACTTCGTGAAGAGCTGCTTACATTTGATATCTGAGCTTCAGTATAAAGAACAAAACAATCATGTTTCTGTCCTTGAACATCCTGATAAATAGCCCCTCACTCTGTTACTTGTGGTCCCTCCCATCAGCTGAAACAGGAGCTTCTTCAACAAGCTGTAAAACTGACTTTCATTTGTTCTGATGAAAAACATCAGTGAAATGAACAGAGAGAAAAATGCAGGTCACACTTACACTGAACACAAATACACTGTTTGTCTTTGTAACAGGCTTTAATGGGTGATAATGAAAATATATGAAAATATGCAAAACACTGTAAAAAGTTAAACCTTAAAACACAGCGCCACCAACAGGCCAGAATGGGCAACTACTCATCTTCAAAATCATGTGAAGAGTTCGTTCAGTTTGAAACTCTGATCAGAAAACGAGGCCTCCGTCTCTTCAACAGTTATTTTGGAGGCAAGTTGATAAATCATTTGTTCATTTAGGCAAATAAACCTCTTTGGGTCTCAACATCAAATCAAAATCATGTTTGTGCGTCGTTTAAGGTTTCATTTTACAATCTTCAGATTTTTACATGAGTACAGTGGAATAAAAAATGAACAGATACAATAAGTGCCGTCACAAGAAGATTATCACATTTGAAAACACGTGCAAATAAAACCTATGTACAACATCATGTACAGCAGCTGCGTTACGTCACAAACAAGAGCTAAAGGTTTGACTCATCCAAGGAAATTCATATTAAATGAATCGAAGTCACACAAACTTCCCGTCTTTTGTCCTTTGCAGTACATTTAATATTTTACGACATCTCATAAAAGTCTTTCATATAAAAGAAAAACAACAGTAACAAACTTCCACATTTAAAGCTGCATCTGAATGTTTTTGGCCACCAGGGGGCAGAAGACAGCAAACAACTGCTCATTGACATATAACATGATCATGACGTTGGAGAGTCTGTTTGTGTCCACCTGATGAATGTTCACTCTCCTTTCAGCTCGTCTCCACCAGCTCTAACTTTCAGCCATGAAACCAAAACTAGGAGCTAAAAGAAGCTAAAAGGCTTCTTACATCTGTGGAGTCCAGGATCTGTGGCTGCAGTCGACACCTTTCACGTCACTCAGACTGGATCCACTGTTCATATACAAATACTGGGAAGTGCAGCTTTAAATGCAAAGTGAAACGTTCTGCAGCGCTGTATTAAAAATATTATAGTATAGTATAATATAGATCGATTTTTGTTCATTGACGAAGTACTGGTGATGTGACGTTTCCTGAATCGTCATGTTTCTATCAGTTTGGCACTTTGAGAGAATAAAAACGCATCAGACGATTCAGAAGCTCCTGATTGACACAGACACACAGAGAAGGCCCGATCACACCAGTTCAGACAGAAAACAGGACAGGTGTGAGCCACAGTGCTGGAATGTAATAAGTACAATTACTCAAGTACTGAAGGAGAAACTTAAGGTCCCGCCAACAGTATCCATAATACATTGGTTGGAACAAACAAACGTAGTGAAGGTGTCACTTTGGGCTCTGGCTCACTGTGACCATATTTTAGAGTATTTGTACTTGTATTAGTACTTTTGCTCAAGTAAAGGATCCAATTACTTTCCAGTACTTCAAGTTGACAGTTGAGTGACTGACGTGCTGGACAGAAGTACTGACAGTGACATTCTAGTTCTAGATCCATTCAACGTGGGCTGAATGACCTTAAAGACTTTGGTCAGCGTGAGGCGTTCAGGTACTCACGTATCATTTCTGACCAAATCAGTTTCCCAGTCGTAACAACAACTTGGTGTCTGACTGGAGCAGTGTTTGCAGGTCAGAAACTGGTGACGGTGGGAATTCCTATATGCCAAAAACGCAGCACGATTCTAAAAAGTGTCACTGAGTCTTATCATGCAGACGATGTGGAACATGAAGAGCGGGAGATGAAACATCTCTGCTCCTCTGGTCAACGTTAACAGAAGCTCACAAACACACGAGAACACTGAAGCTTCACCCGGAGGGTCAACACAGCTCCCTCTTCACCACATCTACAAACAGTCTTGATGTAGTTTGAGGCCCAAACATGATTGAATTTAAAAACCCATGAAGTCAAAACCTTCTAAAGTTGTACAGTACTTCTTCTTTACATGTGGAGTCCAGGCCTCCTGCTGCACCTCCTCCAGGAACCACAGAGCAACAGCTGATCGAACAGTCAGGAGTTTTCCCTTCACTCTGACTCTGTCCCTGATGCCAGAGCTCCTCCCTTCACACTGTTGTAAAGCTCAGCTCAGCTCATAGTTGAGCTTCTTCCATGATTCGTGTGTGAGCAGACCATAGACTGTATAAAATATGGACGTAGTGTCCGTGACGTCACCCATAGGTTTCTGAAGAGCAAAAATGAAGCAAATCGTAGTGCGTAGCCATCTTGGTAGCCTACCTCCGGTTACTCCAAATATGGACAAAGAGGTGGAGCGAGGGCGGAGCTGAGGCGGGTCGAATGAACGCTATTGGCTGAAAAAAGCCGCTGAAAAAAGCCGCTTTATTCGATATAATCAAACTAGCTACGGCTAACCAGCTAAGTTAAATGCTAAATATCGTTGCTAGCCGGCTAACCCCACGACGATCTCTTTCCCAAACTCAGTGACTAGAATTAGCCGGGGTGACGCCCTTTAGACCGTCAGTGGCTAGTTGTCAATCAAAGTGGCGCCACTTAGATTGACAGCTATGAATTGTGCATAATGATGTATGCTGTATATTTTAAACCAACGCCTTATAAAAAAATTATTATAAAAAGTTGCTGTAAAAGTTGGAAGTTTTGTAAAACTTGTTGCAGACATTTAGACTCGAATCACTTTGATTCAGTTCAGCAGTTATGATGCAGTGTTTTGTTCCTGATTGATTCCTACTTTGATTCACTGTCAAAAGTCTGAGGAGGATGTAAAATCAACAGTTTCAGAAGAAGCTGAGTGAGTTTCTCCCCTTTCTACAGCTCAACCAACCGCGTCCTGACTTCAGCTGCACAAACAGACATGAGATCAATATCCAAACATCTGACTTTGAGCAAGAGGAGAATTGAGCACATTTCCAAACACGTTGAAATGTTCCTGTCCGACCAGTGTGAACGCACACTGATGTTTCCTGTTTCACACTCGTTGTTCAGGCCAGTTTTCCTGATGCAGAAACTCCACACAGCTGAAACCAGACACTGAGCGTCGTCTCCATGTAAAACCGGAGCAGGTCCGTTCAACGTTTACGCAGCATTTTCGGCTTCACTCGAACGCCTCCCTGTGTGAATGTGAAGGCACTTTACAGCTGAAGAGCTTCACCATCCTGTCACCGTTAACACAGAGGATTCACGAGGCTCGGACCTGCTGCTCCGACAGCTGCTGAACTAGATTCATGTCATTCTCCGACTTCATCAAGTTAACGACCTCTGATCGAGGTTCAGTGTCAGAAGAACAAATCAGAACGAGGTAAGTTTGTGTAACAACACGTTGATCTGCAGCTTTAACGTCTCAGAACTCAGAGTTTTTTGTGGCTTTTTGATTTTGGAATAAAACTCTTCAATCCGTTTCCTCAGGAAAGAAAAGTGGCACTTAGCTCCTGTGGTTCCAACCTCCAGGTCGAACTTTGAGCATCTGTTCTCACAGCTGTAACTTTAAGCAGAGGTGAAGCTTCGCAGCGGCTTTGTTTCACTGTTGGACCTGAATTTGTTCTGCTGACGTTCGGTCACTTCGGACAGCTCAAAAAAGCCAAGTTCAACTATTAACAAGAGAAGATACACTTACAGGATTTCAAAAATACATCAGGTCCATCTGAGTGTTTCATATTTGATCTATCTATGTTTAATAACTGCTAAACTACAGTCACTGTGTCCCAGCGTCACTGAGCTCCTTCAGCGTCTGAGCAGAAACACACGTCTGAACCAGCTTCCTCTCTGGGAGAGTCTCTGCTTCATGTCAAACAGTCAAATATCCTCATTTTGGAATTTTGGAAGCACGACCACGCTAATTTTCCCAGAGTTCTGCTTTGGATTTAAAGGCAAAATGTCAAGGTGTGAGTTTCAGTGTCATGTCAGCTCTTCGTTCAGATGAAGAGGTCGTTCTCATGAAGCATCAAACGAGTGTTTCTGTAGAAGCTCTCTGGAGCCCAGAGTGACTGGGTTCTCTCAGTGCAGCTCACATGCAAACAGTTAGTGAAATGTGAAATATTCCCGGTCCCACCGGAGCTGCTGTGTCGCTCTTCCAGTTTCATGCCGTGACGCTCGTCACTCGTTTCTGGACGTGATGTCCTGAAAAACAGAATCATCAGAAGCTGGTCACGTTACGTCTTTGTTGCCAGGTAACACAGTGAAGTGAACTCAGTTTGATGTTGGACTCACCTCCGTCTTCGCCCTCCTCCACCCGCCCATCGGCCCCGACTTGGTCAGGACTGAAACACATCATCAGAACATCCTGTAACTACAGCAAACTTACTTTCTCCAACGTCTGACTGTGACGGCCAGACGCTGGTCTGAGTTTGCAAAAACACAATATGATATTCAATGTTCTGTGGCTCGTCCTCGATTTCCAGATCTTTAAATTTGGTCCTTCACTAAAACAGACAAATGTTGAATTGCAGGTTTTCTGTTGCTGCTGAAAACATCATATCAGAGATGTCTCAGTCTGATTTGGTTTGAAACTTACGCATGAATGCTGCGATCATCACGAACACGGTCGATGCAACAGTCGCGCTCCACCAGAGACACCTGCAGGAAGAGAAACAAGAGTCCCGCTTTAAATTGTTAAAAAAAAAACAACAACATGTTGAACTGAATCCAAAAGATCCAGTTTTCCAGATGGTGAATGAGACTTGAGTTTAAAACATGAGAAATGAAGCTTTACCCTGAGGACAGAGCAGCGAGGACGAAGACGGTGAAGACGAAGAGGAGAAGCGTCGTCATCGTTAACCCTGAAACACAGATACAGACAAACAGATGTCAGAGAAACAGCCACAGAAAATGATACTGATGAAATATCTCTTCTGCTGTGAAAGAACAAACTTTGATCTCTGACATAAGAATTGATCTGCTTTTTGTCTTTTTAATGTGTTTGCTCAACGGCTGAAGAAGTTTTGATTCAAGCCCCAAAACATTACTGTATTTGTGTTTTAATGCTGATGAAACTCTTCAGACTAGAGAAGCCTCGAGGACTGTTGACACCAGACAGCAGCTCACCTGTGCGCTCAGGTGAGGCCTGGCAGCAGCAGCTGTTGGTGTAGAAGGGCGAGGGAGGCGGGACTTCAGAGAGGCCGCCCAGCGACTGGGTGAACCGCTCCTTTGATTGACAGATCTCAGAACAAATCTCCTCCTGGATCAGCACCTTTGGGGGCGTGGCCTCTTTGTCAGGAGGGGGCGGGATCTCAGTGTGGTCTGAAAAGAGAACGATCAGTGTGAAGCATTATCGGCAGCAGTACAGAGAGAAAGAGTCAGTTCACACAAAGCACTCAATCAAAAACTGATTTGATGTTTCTAAAAACAGCAGCAGTTTCTCTGCTACTGGAGAATCTACAGAACTACGTCAGTTCACATTGGAACAGTCCTGATAGACTGTGGATCGTTGTGTTCAGGTGGATCTGGAAACTTTGCAGCCACAGAATGAACTGAACCTTGGCACCAACCGTAGGTGAAGCCGCGGCTGTCGTCCAGCTCGGTGCTGCTGAGTCCACACGGAGTCATCCAGGACGACTCGTCCACCGGGGCCGGGTCCTCCCGGCCGGTCCTGGCCCGGGCCTGGTCATGGTCTTGGTCCCGGTCTTGGTCCCAGTTCTGGTTCTGGTTCTGTCCCGTCCTGAACACGCCTCTGAAAAGGTTCTCGTCCAGCCAGGACTGGCAGCTCTCCGTCACGTCGCTCAGCAGGCGAGCCAGGGAGCTGCGAGGCCGCCGCCTGCGCCGGAAAACCCTGAGAGAAGAAGAGAGATCCTGATGTTCATCTCAGTCACATGTTTCTGGATTAACTGGTGCTTTTTTCAATGTGGGATTGAATCCTAAACTTTTCTTCGAATTTTTCTTTTCCATTTTCTATTGTTTTTATTTTGAATCTTAATGAGGTTTAAAATCAATCTAACACTTAATCATTTCTATCCACTGGCTAATTAACTAATGGACAAGCTGCCCTCTGAGCTCAGACAGTCGCAGCTGAGATGCTTCACACCCACAAGTCTTTGGTTTAACTGGACTGAAGTCCTAAACAGATGTTTTCTCTCCAGTGCAGCTGCAGAGTGAACAAACAGGAGGCCGACCACCTGAGTCTGTTGGGTTCACAGAAGGAGCTGACGGACATGTTTGTACTTCATCAGTTATGTAAGAGAACACAGAAACGTTTCTCACGTTGATAAGATAAGATAAGCCTTTATTCGTCCCACAGTGGGGAAATTCACAATGATGAAGGTTTCAATAACACCGAGCTCTCCATGGCGACGGTGACATCATGCTCTGGCTCCTGAACGCAGCACATGTCAGACATGAGGAATTTACAGCTTTTAAACCTGCTCGGCATGTGCTGAGCGGCTCGCTCTGATTGGCTGCTGAGAATGACCTCATTGCTATAAACAGAGGTGTTTGAAGAAGAGGGTGTGTGTGTGTGTGTGTGTGTGTGTGTGTGTGTGTGTGTGTGTGTGTGACAGCCATGACAGCATGTCAGTGTGCTGCCTGCTGCTGATGTGACTCACAAACATGTGTTTCCTCTTGTTCCTTCCTGTGATGCTTGAGCTGTGCAGAATAATGTCTGTGTTTGTTTTCACTCTCATTTGCTGAAATCTGGATGAAGCCAGATGAATAAAACTGCTACTGCACAAAGACAGTGTGTTATCAATATGTAAATGTATGTGACAAACTCCTCTCACCTGACCAGGTTCTCCTTGTAGGACACGCTGGTTTTGCAGGGGGTCAGGGACACGTTGCCGTCTTCGTCCCAGGAGAAACTGTCCTCGGTGACGCTGTAGTATCCGTTGGTGAGGAGGCGCGGCGAGCGGCGGCAGGAGCACGGATCGCCGCCGCTCACGGACGAGTAGCAGACGTACGAGGAGTCAGGAGAGAGCAGAGACACGTCGAGGCTGAGGGACACAGAGACAGGAGTCAGCACGAGGGACACCGGCGGAACACTGACCTGGAGGAGGCTGAAGAGCGCCACCTACAGGACGAAATCCTCCAACACTTCAGTCAGGAAAACTCTAAAAACTAATTCACTGACGAGGTAAAGGTCCCATTCTGAACGAGAGGACTTTTGCCTTTCTTAATTCAAACAAAGGAGAAATGTTGTCTTGTTTGAGCTTTGAACCTGGACGACCCAGCCGCGGTTCAGACGCTCACCTCTGACACGAGTGATTCCCCCGCAGCCGCCGTTTGATCGGTGAACCTGAAGAGCAGAAATCAGAACAGATCATATAAGTTAAAGTGACACAAACACATGGATGAAACCTGTTTGTCTGGTGTTTGTTGCTGCGTCTCCAAATAAAACATAAAGACGACTTGGCTTTCATCAGTAGAAGGAGCCAGAGGACGTTCCTGAAGGCGTCCTGGGAAACAACCTGAGTAAATCTGCTCAGAGGTGACGAGATGCCAACAAGCACTGTGGGAATGTGACAGACAGCAAAGTGCTGAACGGAGGAGTGTCTCTGATTGACACTTCCATAAACACCTGAGGACACAGTTCAGGTCACTTACTGAATCTGACCTCATGTTCTTCAGACCAGAGAAAGAGAAAAGTTTAACTCCAGACTTATTTCGGGTGAATCATGGAGGAAGGTGACCTCAGCAAAGCACTGTTTGGGTTTGTGTTTGACAGGTTTTTAAAAAAGCAAAAACTGGGCTTGGTGCAGGAAAATGAGCCAGATGTGTGTGTGTGTGTGTGTGTGTGTGTGTGTGTGATGTTCATTCTGTGGACGTACTTGTGACAGCTCCGGAGAAGAACAGAGCCATGTTTGTCTGCAGCCGAGCGTCTTCTGTCGATCTGTGGAAGACATCAGAAACCCGACACCAGCCGTGAGAGACGTACAGCTGCTTTTCTCACAGTCACACATCCAATAAAAAGGAACAAAGCAACAACACGTCTGTCCATCTGTCAGTCATCTCTGACTTCCTGTCTGCATCAAAAACAAGATCCCGGCCTGGACCCTCATCGGTGTCAGAGCAGGCGGGGCCACGGAGGACGTCGCCTCCACCGTCGCCCGCTCGCTCCAGCAGGAAGCTGTTTGTTGACTTCAGCTCAGAGTTGAACACACCAAACTGGAACTGGCAGACGGAGCGCTCTGGGCTCGAGGACCAAGCTGGACATGAGACTTCCTCATGAACAGAGCCCTGACAACGTCGACAGAACCAAGCAGCCATGTCTTCATCGGGCTTCAGAGGAACAACAGAGCAACAGGAAGCGTCCGGACTGGAAACATTACACACTGGCGTCATGTGACTGAAAGTGTCCAGAACATCCAGTCCCAGTCTGTTCAACCTGCTGCCGTCAGGAGGCAGACCAGGAGACGCCTCCATCAGCAAGCCTTTCAGTTCCACAACTTCACATTTGTTCATCCATTCATATCAGTTTTATTCTGGAGCAGCAACAGCTAACAGTTCATTAAACAAGCCTGTGTTCTGGAATGAAACAAATGAAGCCTGTACCTTGTTGCAGATTCAGTTTTGGTTTGGGACAAGAAGATAAACATTGAGTGAAATCCACCAAACAGGAAACAACAAGGGAAGCAGTTCAAAATAAAACCTTCCTCCAGCTCTTCAGGAATCTGCCCTCGGCCCTGATCTGCTCTCCAGTCACTTCACATAGTCCTGACCACCGGATCCCGGTCCGGCCTGAGCTCTGCAGGGATTAACTGAATCCTCCAAGTGGATGTAAATCTAATCCAAAGTGGTCGGAGTGAGCACAGGATATTCACAAAGACAGGCTGAAGTTTGGTCAGTCTTACCTTTGAACTTGTTTCTGCTCAGATCTCGGTTCACTTCAGAGTTTTGTTCTCTCACATCCTGTGGGACGACGCAGCAGCAGCAGCCTGAGAACAACTGCGGAGGAAAACAGACGGGCTGTGACTCTGAGCTCATGTTTCCTGTTAACCCTGTGTCTGCTGGGTGGAACTTTAACTCCGACAGTCTGACATCACTGCCCATGTTCCTCTGCGCATCATGAGACAGAAGAAGAAACACACAACAATCCTCACACTAGTTCGCAGCCTTACTTTGAATGAGAGATGATTTTTTTAATTGAGCTTGACTTAAAGATCAAAGACGATCATTTTTATCCAAACTTTCTGAGTTTTCTGTTGTGACCCATCGTGAAGTCCAGAAATAAGCCGAATCAATCCTGTGAAAAACTGCTTGACATTATTTATTTACATCATTATGTTTGTGATTTTATTTGTGTGAATCAAACACTTGTTGCTCTTAAATGTGATTTGTGTGTTTGTCAAATCTTTCTGAAAGTCGGCCAAAGCTGTGACACCATTCTTCCACCATTGTTCTTCTCTGGTTGATAAAAGATGAATGGAGGGACGAAGTGGCTGCAAACAGAGACTGTCTGTGTTACAGTGAATGCTGGGAGCCGAGGGCGGTGTGTGTGTGTGTGTGTGTGTGTGTGTGTGTGTGTGTGTGTGTGTGTGTGTGTGTGTGGGAGGGGGGATGGTCCTTTCCCATCCTCCTCTGTTCAACTGAAAAATGCTCCATGTGATTTAAAGCAAGGCTAACGGTCTAAAGCCCAGCTAGCGCCCCCCAGAGGCGGGACAGAATGAACAACATCTAGATGAATTAGTTTGTCCTGAGGGTGGGGCTCGAGGAAAGGTCATGTGGTCTCAGGAGAGGCATCAAAGTGTCCGATTTTAATCACAAATTTATAACAATATTCTCTCTCTCTCTTTTGTTAAAATACCAGAAAGTGTGAACGTCTCCTCAACAAAGGGGAACAAAAACTTTTTCACATATCAAGGCCACTGTCTGTGTCTTTCTGAGGACAGAACCGTCTGAAGTCTGTCAGAGTCTGGAGGGTGAAGACAAGCTGAAGCTCCTCTTCTCACTGCTCAGGATGGGCGTCTTTAAACATAACGTCCAAACAGAATAATGACAAACCAGGAAAGAAACCAGAGCTTTGTGTGTTTTGAGTCAGACGGTTCCAGACTGTTTGTTCTCGTCCAGGGCCTGTTGTCTCTGAGCAGGAAGAACAGAGACACAACCTGCTTTTGAAGCTCTACAATCTGACATGGCATCTCTGCATGCTGAGTTTTGTTGTTATCATCGACATATACATTCTTGCAGGATGACATGAGGCACAACCTTTAGAAAGATAGGAATCGAAAGAATGGAAGCGCTTATGGAAAAATCTGACACTTCACAAAACAAAGGGAAACAAAAACAAAAAATCCAAACAGCTATAACGTCTTGTTTGATACTCAGTGAAGACGACATATTTCAGTTTACATATAGATTGAACAACCCAAAAATATCTCTAGAATAATCCAAACTAAGAATCCTGTTGGCTTCAGGACATTTTGTTTTTGTTTTCACATCTTCAAACTCTTGCACCTCAGTTATCTTCAAGGCCTCACCACAGGATCACATTTATTCATTTATTGAATCCCCCCCCTCACATGAGTCCTATTGGACTCTTCCCACCCTGTGTTTCCCAGCATGCAGCAGCAGCAGCAGCAGTCTGTCTCTTGGAGCTGCTGATGCTGGAGGAAAACGCGTAGCAGGAAACACAGAGATGGATCAAACCATTTCACCATCAGACACAAGGTTCCTGCATTTAGCTATCATTGTCTACAACACAGGGCTGGAGCAGAGTGATGGTTTGATCCACAGACTGTATAAAACAAAAAAAAAAAGCTTTAATCTCACAAAAGAAAAAAGATGAAAATATAAGTAAAGGAACCAACATCAGCCTCACTGAGCTGAACCTGCTGAGGCTCTGCAGGATGTTGAAGCTGCCCTGGACTGAAGATTTAAACCCTGAAAGTCTTTTTCAGTTTACATGGTTGTCATTGTTCTAATAATATGACATTATTGCATTTTTAAATAACAGTTCTACAATAATTCTAACGAGTGTTTCGGCTTCCCAGAAGGAAATTCCTTCAGTTTTCTCCCATTTTGTTGAGGTATTTTTTATTATTTCCAATTATGCTCTCATGCCTCTTACAGTGTTTTTCATTAATAATCAAAACTGAATATTCTTTACTCTCATCTTCATTCTCATGGAGTTTCTGACATTGTTCCTTCACATCTTCAACCTATTTTTAGCTGAAACATTCCGACAATACCTCCATGATAAAGTCAGTCTGGTGTGTTTGCTGGTGCGAGAATAAAATTCAATACAGTATAATTTATTATACAAAAATGTGTCGTCAATAATTAATACAGCTTCTATTTGTCAGAATGTAGATAACTTCGCAGTTTCTCACCAAAAAACTAAAAAATAATGGGGGTTTTTTGTCTGGAATTAAATTGATATTAAAATAGTTCAATTCGCTTTAAAACGTCCAAAAAACTGAGACGTCACTTGATTATATTTGTTATTTTCGTGTTTATCTCAGCAGAAATCAGACAAAGAAAAAACTCACCGGTTTGTTTTTGTGCCGGAAGTGAAGAAGAAAAACTCTTCATCCGCTTGAACTTCCCGTTTTCGTCGATTTCGTTTTTCCAGACTTTTTTTTGTAGAAAAACCTCGATTTTTCTTTTCAGCTGAAGAAAAGCAAACAAAATCTGAAGCTCGAAGCTCCGCAGCTGTCAGGAAACACCGCTAGACTGCCAAAATAAGATACAAAATATATGGTTTCCGGATGGGCTTTTCAAAGTAAAAGCAAGGGCACACAAATATCAGTTTAAACGGGATCTTTGGGACAAAGTGATGATCAGCGGTGGAGGAAGTATTCAGAGTCTTTACTACAGTAAAAGTACTTATACCACACTGTACAAATACTCTGCTACAAGTAAAAATCACTGCATTAACGTTCCTTCAGTAACAGTCTGTGAGTATCATCAGTCAAATGTCCTCAAAGTGTCCAGAGCATCAAACTGTTCCATCTTCTGTCATCACTTGATTTTTCCTCCTCATTCAAGTAAAAGCAGGATCTTTTCCTGTTGAAGCTCATTTTGAACTATTTTGTTCAGGACTGAAACTACTGATTCTTTTCTCCATTGATTATTGAAAACAGTGAGAAATGTGGTCACATGATCCAGAGCCCAAAGTGACGCCTTCTCACTTTGCTCCGAGCAACAGAACAAACCTCAGGAACCAGGAACCCTGACTGTGGCTGTTTAGATGCGTGTCTTTGTTGCCGATTGACAAGAAGGAAACACTTTGATTATGTTTGTTTATTCATGATAGAAACCTTCAGATTCTTCACACAACCGTCAGTAAAGTCTGTGAAATGACTCTTGTTCAATGATTTCATGCACAGATTCACATCAACCACACAATCAGTTTGTTGGAGCAGAATCTGAGCTCTGGAAGAGAAAAGAACAACCATCTCCTGATTGATTAGGATCAACATCAGTTCACTTTGATGATAAACCTCATTTGTTCGTCCATTTGTACAACAACATTTCTTATGCCAAACAAATACATGAAAGTCTGATTATAGATTTCTTTGCAAATGTACAAAGCAATGAGAAGAAAATCTGTGTGATCAAAGAAGGTCTGGTGCTTTCTCTCTCAGCTCAGACAACTTTACAGTTTCATGCAGAGAAAAGTCTGTTCAGGTGAACAACACTCATCATGAGCAGTGAGAGCCTCCACGGCTAAACACACACAGGAAGGAGCGCCACCTACTGACACCAAGCGGCAACCTCCGGTGCTGAAAAATGAAGCCAATGCGGAAGTGCAAAAAAGCTGCAGTTCCTCGAAAAACCGCTAGAGCAGGCCGCAGAAGGGAGTCAATTACATTTGAGCCCCATGTTAAAATGTCCGACTTTACGACAGAAAAAAACATATTTACAGCCTGGTTCAAAACATGTCTCTAGTCTCTTTAGCTGAGTTTCTACTTCATGACAACTGTACGGGGGGTGAATTTTTTTTTTTATAACACACTCGTTTAAAATATGAAATTGTGCAAAATGAAGAGGGACGTCACTTTGACTGACAGCTGCCTGCTCCAATCACCGAGCTCATCCAGTCACTGAACTTCGCCTGTGTTTATGCTGTTTTTGCCTTTCGGATATTTTTTTCATGTATATACTGGATAAATAACTCAGCTTGCTGAGCGGTTAATTTTACTAACAGACTGTCCAAAAGTCGGCGCTCCCGTGTTTTTCTGTACTTGTAAGTATTGTTAATGAATTAGCATGGGGCTCCAGCTAGCTGCCGCCTGCTGTGTGGTGTCTCTGTCCGGGACGTCTGCGCTGTTTTCTCGATGAGTTTGTTCTGCTGTTTGTGGAGCTGCTTGTAGGCTGGACTTTGACTGTGCTGCCGTGTTGACTGTGTTTCTCTCGGGTGTCCAGGACGAGTGTCTCCGTGGGGAGACGGCGAAGGTTGAGCTAAGCTAACGATGCTAACAGGAGCGTCTGGTAGCTTCAGTTATTAAAGCTGCTGAAGTCAAAACGTAATAAGTGTTAGTTTATGGCGTTAATACTTTAGAATAAAAGGCATCTGTGTGAGGTCGGAAAATAAAGATCCTCCACGTTTTATTAACTAATGTAATGTGATATTAAACTGAACGGTTTGTACATGCAATAAAGTTTTTGTAATTTCAGTATGTTAACGTCTCATTTCTGAATGTTTTCAGAAATAACGTTAACCTAGATGTTGTTATAGGTAAAGCTGGAGTGGGTTATTCAAGCTAAACAATAAAATTAAAATTTGACGGTCCATGAACACAAACGTAATTATTTATGTTTATATTATTGTTAAAACAGAGATTTTAAGTTTATTACACTCCAGACACTGACTGACTGTGATCGACTGGAGGCTGAAATGTTCACATATAACGTTACGCCGGCTTATTAAAGTACCGTAATGGTGGCGAAGCCGGCCGGTACCACCGGGTTAGCTGGCTAGCTCGGTGAGCATGTTTCATTAAGCAGACTTTATTCAGCCCCGCCCTCGCTCCACCTCTTTGTCCATATTTGGAGTAACCAGAGTTAGACTATCAAGATGGCTGCGCCCTACGATTTGCTTCATTTTTGCTCTTCAGAAATCTATGGGTGACGTCACGGACACTACGTCCATATTTTATACAGTCTATGACTGACACTCACACATTTACAGAGCAACACATGAGAAGATGTCAAAGCACCGCCCACACTGTTTGATTGACAGGTGATGTCTGTGCCGTGATAAAATGCCACAACAATCAGCTGTAACACAAAAGAAGTTTCAAAAACAGAGTTTAACCTTAAATGACTTCTGTCTATCTGAGTTTACAGAACTCAGCTGTGTCTCCAACAGACCAATACAACCACAGTCCAGCATAGAGAGGCTGAGTGAATGTGGTCTGGACTCTGTGGAGGAGAGTCATGGTTTCAGAGACGCTGTAGAAGGACAGAATACCTGCTCTGTGATCCAGGTACACTCCTACTCTGGAGGACTGAGGACCTGAGACGGCAGTTCGGACATTGTTGTACCAAAAGTTATAAGTGTTGTTTTCACATTGTAACGACCAAGATTTGTCATTGTATCCAAATACACATTCATACGAGCTCCCTGCTCTGCTGATATTCTTGTATGCGACTGCTACACGAACTCCTCTCCCTGTCCTCTCCACCTCCCAGTAACAACGTCCAGTCAGACTCTCTTTACTCAGGACCTGATACCATTCACTGAATCTGTCTGGGTGACTAGAATAAGACTGTTGTTGATATGTTAATGTTGCTTTCCTGTTCCCCTCAGATAATAACAGATCTTCATGTGCTGTGTTTGGATCCAGGGTGATTTCACATGAATATTGTAAGAACTCAGCTCTGGTCTTGGGCTCTGGTTGTGGCAGTAAAACATCCACTTCCGTCACTGTCAGTGAGATGTTTGTCCATTTGTCCCTCAGGACGTCCTGTAGTTTGTCTCTGAGCTCTGACACAGCTGCTGTCACAACCTCAAAGTACCTGAGGGGACGGATCTGGAAGCTGGATTGACTGAGTGGTGACAGTGAGGGGTAGCTGAGGAGAAACTGGTTGTGATCCTCTGTGTGTGAGAGCTTCTCCAGCTCAGCATCTTTCCTCTGCAGCTCAGTCATCTCCTGCTCCAGCTTCTCCTCCAGCTCTTTGACTCGACTCACTTCAGTTTCCTGCTGGGATCTGACCTGCTGCTTCACATCACACCTTCTTTTCTCCATCAGACGGATCAGCTGAGTGAACATCTTCTCACTGTCCTCCACTGCTTTATCAGCAGAGCCATTGATGGCCTCCACCTCCTGCTGAAGCACCTTCACATCTTTCTGTCTGTCCTGGATTCTCTGCTGGATGTTTTGTCGACTCACCTCCAGCTCTCTCTGCCTCTCGCTCCTTTCTGCTGCAGCTGACACTGTGTCGTGGCCTTTATGTTCATCCACAGAGCACAGATAACAGATACACTGCTGATCAGTCCGGCAGAACATCTTCATCACCTCATCATGACGAGAGCACATGTTCTCCTGGAGCTTCTTGGACGGATCCACCAGCTTGTGTTTCTTTAATGGAGCCACATCATAATGAGGCTGAAGGTGTTTCTCACAGTAAGAGGCCAGACAGAACAGACAGGACTTGACAGCTTTCAGTTTTCTCCCAGTGCAGAAATCACAGGCCACATCTTCAGGTCCAGCATAGCAGTGATCAGCAGGAGCAGCTTGGAGTCCAGTCTTCTTCAGTTCCTCCACTAAAACTGCCAACATGGTGTTTTTCACCAGGACAGGCCTCGGTGTGAACGTCTGCCTACACTGAGGGCAGCTGTGGATTTTCCTCTCATCCTCTTTATCCCAGTGGCTTTTAATACAGTTCATGCAGTAGCTGTGTCCACAGGGAATAGTCACCGGATCCTTCAGTAGATCCAGACAGATTGAACAAGAGAAGGTCTCTTGGTCCAGCTGAACTCCTTTCTGCTCCATTTCAGCTCTCAGTGGCAACGACTGCCTGACTTTCACTTTCTCACAAGTGAAACTAGTTTGTACGTCACCACATGTTGCTTCCATCCATCTTCCAACTGTACATCTGGAGGGAACAAGGACATATATGGACAGAGAGGAGCAGCTGTGTTTGAGAGCAGGAAGAAGAAGAAGAAGAAGGAGGAGCTTATCAAGCTAAACAACAAAATTGTCATTAAAAAATAAATAAATTTCTGTATATGAATTTTGCCACATACGTAATGATCTAATAAAAATTCCATTTCAGAACATCATCCTAATCCAAGTCAGCATTTCAGGCTTCAGAGGGGACTCATTATATTTTCCAGGAAGGTTCACCTGGATTCTATCTGTACCTTTAGTGGTCTGACCCTATTTTCCATGACGTATGACACAAGGCACTTTACTATGAAGTGTGGAAAAACACGTTATTAACTAAAACATTCAGACTAAGGGAGAAGAGGTGCCTTAACTGTTGCTTCATTCCTGGTTAGCAGGACGATGGCGCCCTCTTGTGTTGTGCATCATTTTTTACATTTCAGTTGTGACAATTAAAAACTTCACTGAGTCTGGCAGAGCAGAACACCAGTTAAATATATGTAAAATCTCTCTGTGTCAGTTTGTTCACAGGAGTCAGACTCTGTAACACTGATGCTGCATTCAGGTCACAAGAGAAAGATGGAAGAGCAGAGTTTCCAATGCAAATGATTTTGCATCCATTTTTTAAAAAATGTTCACATATATACATATATATAACACCAAATATTATTTAATAAAAAATGTAGCAAAGAAATAAATAAATGATCTCCAGGACAAAGGGTCAAACTGATGAACTCATCAACTTTAAATATTTTGATGACTGACTGCTGATGGACCGACACCACACATGTCCAAAAAGAATGTTCCTGAAGTACAAAGAAAGATCATTTTCTCTCTTTTAAATGAAACTCAAGGACGTTTTAAGGATCCCACGTCATGAGACTCAACGCGTTCAGCTAAAGTGAGAAAGTTGTTGTCTAGGCTCGGGGGCCCAGTGTGGAGCTCAGCCTAAGAGAAGGGCCCGGCAGCGGGTTCGGGGATGTTGGTGGCGTTCATGTCGCGCGTCATGTTCGACTTCTCTTTGAGTTTGGCCTGCAGCAGCGTGTGCTCCACGACCCCGATCCTCACGTCCATCTGAACGATCTCCTGCTTCAACTTGGTCAAACTCTGCTTTATCTTCACCAACGGAGCTGAAGGAGGAACACGGACAGACGCTCAGTTCCACATACAAGCCATTCATTTCTACAAACTAGAGACAGACAGAGATTCATCATCAGTTTCACCTCCGTCTGACATGCTGCTGCCTTTCTCCTCCGTCTCCTGCTTCACCTTCTCCAGCTCCTCACTGATCTGAAACACACAGAGAAACACTGACAAGGTCACAAACTGTCTAATAATAATTCACTGCATCAGTGGAGCTCATTTGCCACTGTATTAAGGAAGCATGGTTGTCCACCAATGGGAGGGTTGGTGGTTCGATCCCTGGCCCCTGCAGTCTATGTGTTGAAGTGTCCTTGGGCAAGATACTGAACCCCAAATCGTCCCTGATGGCTGCTCCAAGCAGGTGAATGTACGTCGAATAAAAGTGTCTGCTAAATTAAATTGTAGAATTGTCGTTAAAGAGATTCATTATTTGCCTGGTGTGAAGGCCCCCAACATTCCTGACTGCACATTACTTACAACTATATTCATATTAACAGTAGATCTGATTAATGATGTGTTATGGATGATAAAAGTTTGGTATAAATGCAGCCATTTACCATTTGATCTGTTGATGGGATTTAGGAATCAACTCTGGGTCTGTCCCACTCTGTGTTCTCAATAACTATAAATTATTGAAGGACCAAATCGAAAGAACATTACAACAAAGAAGAGGCGTACAGAGAGTCAAACTGTTGGAGATCTTTCTCCACATGGACACGACTGCAGAGTGATATGAAGTGTGAGATGTGTTCACTGACCTCTGCCAGGACTCTGGTCTTCTCAGCCACTCTTCCACTGGCCTGCTGGTAGCGCTCCTTTACCTGCACAACAATAGGTTTGTTACCTGGTTTCTGTTTGTTCCTCCAACAAAACATAACATTTATTCAGACCTTGCCTGTGTTTCTGAAAAGCTCCAGTGCAGCAGCTGGAAGTTATCAGTTTGTGTTTCCATATTTTTGGATCTTGTAGGCAGTTGTGAGTTGCAGGTGTGACCCTGGGATTTACCTCGCTGAGTTTGGCCTGAGCGCTGCGGTACTCCTGAATCAGAGGCTCCAGCTGGTTGTTGATGTATTTCTCTCTGCTGCTCACCTTCTCCAGAGTCTTACTGATGTCCTCCTGCAGTTTGTCCAGGTAGCTCTGCAGAGACAGGACAGGAACACATGCAGTTCTACTGTATTCCAGATGACACATGAGAGACCATGTCCTGAAGAGACTGAAAATGTCCTTGAAGTAAAAGCACTCAATGCAGAAAAATGAAGGTACCACACAGCAGAGGCTCGTTGTAGTGAAAGTAAATATTATTTAATGTTAATTGTCCTAATAACAGCAGGTGGAGTCAGAGACACACAGACTTCAGTTAAACAGTCATCACTGCTGTTATTATTCAACCAGGTCAGTGAACGCACCGTGGTCTCTTTGAGCGAGGACTTGATCCCGTCTCTGTGTTGATGCATCTGGTCCACGTGGATCCTCCAGTCCTGCAGACCAACACACAAACCACAGACCTGTTAAACACTACAGCAGCTGTCTCAGTGTGTCATCATGTCCACAACTGTCCTTCATACTTCATATTTCTGTAACATTTATGTGTGTGTTGTTCCCACTTGGTTGAATTAAATTGACAGATACTTAATATTTATCATTATTAGCATTATGATAATGATGTGTAGTAATTCAGTAGTTGCAGTAATGGTAGCAGAACTTCAGCATGTTTTCTTCGTCTCAGCTGATTTATAAGACGACATTTTATTACTACTTTCTGCTTTGTGACAAAATCAGCAGACAGGTGTCGGACTGCTGCCTTCAGGGACCACTCAGACATTAAAGTATAAAATCTGAACGAAGACACTGGTCTGCTGATTTTTATCCTCAAAAGAGTCTGAGTTTTCTTCTTGGTTGGCTGCAGCTTCACTTCCACTCAGAAAAGCAGTTCTTCCACCTCAGGCCTGCTCAGACTTTAAATTGAAATGGACTTTTTTCCCCACTGAATGAGCTCCTTCAGTGTCAAATGTAAATGTGGAGCAACAACCCAGAGTGGCTCGCTCTTCAGTCACCTTAGAAATGGAAGCTCCAGGAACACAGGTGACTGTGTTTGTTATTTGATTTACAGGAAAGAATGTCACACATAATGAGAAAAAAGTTATATTAAGCTATCAGGACTTGGCTCAGTCTCGGTTTTGACACTATGAACACACAGAAAGCTGCTGCTGTGAGGACACTCAGGCTGTTTAACAATCACTCTGCTATGAAGCTCAGATTTAGCAGATAGAAAATTACATTCCAACATAACCAAACTGAAGCCAATCTGAAGCAGCAAACCTGTGTGTTAGCTTGTCCCACTCTGTTTTTAGGATATTACCAAAAACACTGAAGCAGCTTCAGATTTAGAAAACAATGGAAAACTGTCCACATGTCAGGATCCTGTACCAGGCTCAGAGAACAGAATCACCTCCAACCTTTCAGATAAAGGCGGTGCTCAGGTGAGTGTGCACCTTGTTGTCGGTCCTGATGGTAACTTTGAGGTGTGGCAGGACTCTCTCCACTTCAAGGTTCCACTCTGCTGCATCAAACTTCGACTCCAGAATCTCGTCTGGTTTGGAGGACGGTTCTGCTTCCTGTCCAGAACAAACAACAAAACACAGTTGATCATGAAGGGTTGCAGACTCTTACAGAAGGGATTCAAAATCCTGTTGGCTTGAAAGGGAGCTGTCACTCATGTGTGCTAACAAGATCCCACTGACTAAAAGGTTAATTAAATGGGTTTCAAAAATTGGTTAAAGTTCATCAAGCAAACTGAGATTCATTAAATGCATCATATTTCCAGGTGAACTCACAGTGTGAGTGGTTCGTAACTTCAGAGTTTCCAGGTCCACCATGTTCTCGTCCTCATCATCAGGTTCCTCCTGAGATCACACACACAAGATGAATGAGCTTTACAGATGTTACATAATTCAAATTATTCTTTGGGCTCAGTGTATTCACACAAAGCTCTTATACAGCTGACATTTGGCCTAATTTGTTTGTCAAGGTTTGTGATGCCTTCCTTCACTGATCAATCCATTTGTTTTTTTTGCTTTTTTGTAGCTTGTACCTATGACAAAGTGTTGTGCTAGAGAACCTAGTGACCAGCAGTTGTTGCAGTAGAGTCACAACATCTTCTAGGTCACTAAATTCAAAGTAACACAAGCATATAAAAGTGACACAAAATGTTAAACAATAAAAATAAATAAATAAATAAAACAATAGTTCAAACAGGTTAAACTGTTTAAATAAAAAAATAAACATTAGATAAATAAAGTTGGGATTCTTACGATCATCTCCTCCTCTACTTTGCTAAGTGTGAGCTCTGCATCATCCTCCATCACAGACTCTTCTTCTGTGGTTTCTGTTGGGTAATTTGGTCTGGATGAATGAAAGAAAAAGGAGAGAAAGTCAAAAGACACGGACACAATCAGCCTCTCCTAGATAAAAATAAAAAAGATAAATAATGCAAATAAATCACTGATCATCTTCACAGCTAAATATTAGACCAGAAAATGTCTAAACTTAATCTTTCCAGACCTGAGAAGGAACCCAGCAGGTGATCAAAAGTAAGCACAGCAGCAGAATTACAAAAGAATAAAAACAATGAGAGCTGAGGAGTAAGACAGGACAGATCATGTCTCTTTTAGAAAGGTGAGCTGAGGAGAAATGTTTGAGTACCTTCTGAAGGAGAACCCCCTCCTCCTCAGAGCCTCTTCAGCTAGTCGGTCCAACACAAAGCAGACGTGTTCACCTGAACCTGATTTCAGTTTGGAGGGCGGAAAGTCCACCTTAACACCCTGGCAGACACAGCCATGAGTCAAGAGGTCAAATCTTTGAGTTCTTACCCTATAGGAGCAGCTAACAATAAGGAGTCTGTTTAGCATATGTGAGCAATACATTTACACTGATCGCATACACAGACTTTGACTTGATTTGTTCCTGAAGAAAATAACTCAAAGAAGAAAACACAACATTTGTACCACCTTCAGATCTGGATCCAGCACCGCAAAAACTTTATTTGACTGAACTCAGAACCTGATTCTCTTGATTCTAAATAGTGAGAATCTGACTGCAGACACAACACACAGATCAGAGCCCTTAGCGTCACTTACAAAAGCCCTGAGTTCAGCCAGGATGTTGGACAGGGTGGCGTTGGGTTCGTCGTGCTCCTGAGGCTCAGTGAACGGTCTCCCTGCCGTGTTGATGAGCCAGGCTGCGATGATGGTGAACATGAAGAACTGCTCACCCGGGTTGGATGCCAGATATGGACTGGAGACAAAGTAATGTCTGATGGAGAGAAAACATCAAATCATTTACTTAAGTAAAACCATTGATATTACTGTGCACAATTATTCTATTACTTTTGTTGCATAGAAGGCTCAAAGCTCTGCGTTCAAAGCACAGAAGTAATAGCACAAAAATTTACTTAATCACAATGCTGAATTCTCAGAAAAATGTATGATGTATTTGATTGGGTAATTATTGGTGCACTTATGCAATCATCACTTTAGCTTAAAAATAAATAAATAAAGCCCATGAGAAGTTTTTTGTCATGGCACTTTTGAATGGGTCACAGTACTCAAAAAAATAAAAATAAAATAACAGGAGAGGCAACCGCCATTCCAACATCCCTCCAATCTATTATTAAAAACTCCTGAAACGGGAAATATAATATGTCTAGTACACGTATTAATGTAACTCGGGCCAGTGTGAAACATGTTAGATTCATGTGTGAATCTCAGGGATCACTGACTGTAAGCAGAAACACAGTGTCAGTGAGCTGTCACAGCAGCCAGCTGGAGCGCAGCTCTCCATTCAGCCCGTGTGTCTCCATGCACGCTGGCATCATATGCAACATTAATATTACAGATATCAATGACGGCTCTGCAGATGACACCTGAAGCCACTGACTAATTCCAGTCTCCTTCGTGTTGTACAGTAGGGGAGGGTGTGTATCCTTGTATGCAATTACGCACAAAACACACATTACATTGAATATATTTTTTTTTATCTCCAGACACGTCGCGGGTCTTCCAGGTTTACAGTAAAATTGTTCGGAATGAAGCCGCATCATCCAGATAAACATTGAGCTCCATCAGAATTGTTTAAAAACAGATTTCAGAAGCTCAAACTTTATTTTGGAAATGAAGAAGAACACACAATTAAAGAAATCACCAGCGCGCTCGCTCTCGACATTTGCCGTCATTGTAAATCTGCAGTACAGCGCCGGTTGTTGTCATGTTGGAATGACAGAATGACGGAATGGCAGCATGGAAGGGCATTTAAATCTTATCGGTTAACGGTTATTAATCGTTAAAGGGCGTCGGTTAACGGTCATAAAAAAAATCCAAAATGTGCATCCCTAAACTAAAGTAAAATAACTTTAAATACTGCTGTGGGGACTTAACCTAGGATAATTAATAAATTATAGCTTATCAATGTAATGATAACTAATAATCTAAATCCGTAAAGTAAATAAGGTGGAGTACATGTCATTTCTCACCTGGACAGACTCTTCATGTTGTGTTTGGACAGAACTTCCTCCTCATAATTTAACACCTTTAACTTTTCCAGCAGACACTCCATCACCACAAACACCTGATAAGCTGCTCCTGGGCCGCGCTCGTCTAATTCTCCTCGTCTGCCGTCATCCGCCATCGTCTATAGTTCACCAGCTACCGGTCACACAAATAAATGTTCCAGTAAAATAAGACCAGAACAGCTCTCGGGGCTTTTTTAGCCAGCTAGCGCGCTGTTAGCTTCCTAGCTGTGAGCTGGTTTGTTTGGCTTCCGCTCTGTTGTCAGGCAACCGGCCGCTAACGCCAGTAGCTAGCTAACGTTAGCTGCCAGCGAAATTATCTTTGAAACTTAAGATTTCACACTCGTACTTCATCAAAGTCAAAGGTTTTTAACAGGTTACATTTGTCTACAGACCAGAAACTTTATATGCAACACGACGCCAGAGTCTACAGCTTTTAAGTCATCTAACGCGACTAGAAATAGGCACTGCTAGCAAAACCGTCAACCGCAGCGTCAAGGCTTCCGGTTTTGACCTTCGGAAATAAAAGCCTTTCCTGTGATTGCAGAGCCTTCAAATTAAAAGCTCATTTACAACGTTCGACTGAAATAGGAGGTTGAAATGATTTCTGCAACTGAACATAAACCATGTCATTAAGTGTGTTTTCTTTATTTTTTCTCTATTTTTCATGTTTTTCCTCTTTAACTCTTTTGTCTTTGTAGGAAAGGGTGAACGACGTAAGAATAAAAATAAAGAAGAAACACTGAATGAGAAGCAGTGTCCAAATCTTTGACTGGTATTTTCTTATTTGAAACATTTGACAAAAGGGCCAGAGGCCAGAATAAAGTCAACATCAATGATATAAGGTCTATAATATATTTGTCAATAAGATAAGATAAGATATTCCTTTATTAGTCGAACAAAGGGGAATGCCTATAGTAATGAGAAAAAAATACTGTTTAAAAAAAGCTATATAATACATTGTTTATGGCATCAATATGTCTGCAATCATCCTCAATGTATAAATTCTCCAGAAACATGTATTTGTAGGTTTGTAGAGATATGTGGTTCTCACAGGACGGCCGGGCTACAAACACATGATGAGCTTATAGAGTCTGATGCTCGTTGCTGGAGATGAAAGCGGCGACAGGATATAAAGTCGTTCAGATGAGCTTCAACATCTATGGCAGGAAAATGACACAGACACATTGAAGCAGCAGGAAGATGGATCCAGAGAGAAACTGTGACAGGAAACAGTTCACTCACACAGGAGTATTTTCACTTAAAGTACTTTAGCTAAAGGATGTACTTACACGCAGTGTGTGTGTGTGTGTGTGTGTGTGTGTGTGTTACTGAATAATTCATATCTCCACCCCCCGTGGTGCAGCAGGCTGTGAAGGGAGGGGGTGTTTGTTTAATCTGCATGCTGCTCCCTGCCTGTCTGTGAGCACACAGGTGGAGCTCCCTGGTGGCTCTGTTTGATTGACAGGCCTGCTGACTGCCTGCTGCATCGCTGATGACGCTCAGCGAGCTGCAGAACTGCTTCACCGAGGGCCTCGACTCACCGCCGGCTCAGCTGAACTGAGAAGTGTAATCACGGAAACACTGAGGTGTGATTCGAGCATATTAAAGAAGTGCTCAGACATCTGGGATGATACAGTAGTTCAGTGTCTTCCCCAGAGTCAGGTGTTTCACAGGGATATCGGTTTGAAGATCAGATGAGATAATTAGGCCAAGATAGTTGTACAATGAAATGAAATATTAGCTTATGTCTTTCACATCTCAGTGAGCCACTTGATCGATGGTTAAAATGAACAGTCGTCAGGCCGACAGAACGAGCTCTGCAGCAGCTGTTAATGAATCTCCTGACGCCTGCAAATCGAAGCCAGGCCTGAGCCAGTCTTCACAAAAAACCTGTGGAGAAAGGAAAGTTGGCTTCTTCTCGGCTCCGGCGTGATGACGGGCTCGGTGCAGCCAGAACAGCGTGTCAGCCTGTGGCCTGGCCTCCTGTTCTTGGCTTGCTGGTGTTGGTTGGGGAGGTAATTGGGAGGAGAGGCAGAGGTGGATCCGTAACGTAACCTGAGCGAAGCGGTAATGAGCGGCGGCTGCCGGGAGGCCTCGCCTGAGGGCCGGCAGGAAGCGTACCCTGCCGGGTGTCATTCACAGAAGCTATTTATGCCTTTTTGCACCAGAATAACAGTTATGGAGATGATTCTGTCTCTGGATCTTTTGTAAAAGTGCTGAGAGGTGACAGCTTTACTCTTCTGCAGCATTACATGACTGTGGGGGTGTTGATGTGGTTGTCACGGTAATGAGGGGGATTTATCAGAATAAGATTTATTATCCAAGTCTCATGCAAGGAATCTGACACAAAACAGTTTGAGTTCAGCAAAGAGACGCAGACACAAACAAGGAACTATTATGGGGAAAAAAATGATGATAAATACTATTGAAAAAAGCAACAATGAGCAACAACACATGCCTATACACAAGTCGAGTGTTTCTGTAGATTGTAAACAAATACAAACAGTGCAAAGTCATTAATACTGAATAGGTTAAGTAATAGATTACATACATGAAGTGTGGATGTACAGTGTGTGCACTGTATGCGTGTCTACAGTATTAACAGTGTGCTTTGATTTATATTGGACAACGATGGATGACATATTAAAACACAGCGATTATTTTAAACTGCAAATATATAATTTATCATTTGTCATTAAGTGGATGTTTTGGTGGTTGAGGAGTTTTGCCACTGACTGATTGAACTGTTCATCAAACTGACAGCCTGGTTTTGCTGCACAGCTCTGCAGCGCCCACCAGAGGGGAGAGGCTGGAACAGGCTGTGTCCAGAGTCTGATGCTTCCTGCACGTTTCCTCATTCTGGACCAGACGACTGCAGCGTGGGGCTGGATCCTGAGGCTGGCTGAATCCAGAAACTGAAGGAGTCCACAGCCGTCCACTGTCACTGTCAGTGAACTATCACAGATCACATCTATCAGTGTGGTCTCAGTTCTGACCGGAGGCTGATGGAGCTCAGTGAAGGTCAAAGATTTCTCATGGCTCCTTTGAAGAAGCAGGATTTGACGTTGTTGATTGTTCCTGAGAGCAGACACCGGCTTCATTAGTATTCCTCTTCCTCTGCCGTCGCGTCAGCGCTCATTTCCCTAACAGAAGGTGTCGGTTCTTTCAAACGCTGGATTTGTCATTTTGGAAAGAAAACAGTCTCTTTTTCTCAGCTTGATGAGTCATTATGTTCCCCGTAAACCCACTGACAGGCGGAGTGATGAGATCCCACACGCTGAGCGCTCCATTCACACTCGCCCCGTACAGACGGGGTTTCTACATTCACACAGTTTACGAGTCTGGAGATGATGTTTCTGAGCATGAAAACAAGAGCTGATCCAGAAAACACAGATGTAAGTGTAAACACAGATTCTGTGTTAGTGGACACATGTTCAAACCTGTAATGTTTTGCTTCAGTTTGGAACAAAAAAAAACTCATTGAAAAATAAATTCTTTATTTTCTTTTTGTCAAGAGAAGCCAACAGTTGAAAGTTAAAGGTAATTTACCTGATGTCAAAGATAAATGAAGTAATTTTCATATCTTGGGATAAAAAGGTGTCTGTTTCATCAAACTACTTCCTGTTTGAACTTTGACCCTCGGTACTTGCTGTAGTTCTGCTCAATGAGGGAATGTTGTCAGGTGAACTTTAACCTCCAGATAAAGTGATTCGGTTTCATCTGGATAAACAAAAACAGCTTCCACTCTGCAGTCGTCCTGGGATTCTGAGAACACTCTGAAACTATGATAAATGCTTCATAATTTCTCAAATATGGAGGATGCAGACGAATTAAAGCCGCCCACCTGCTGCCTCTGTGCCGAGGCCAAATGGATGTTGTAAAAAAACAAAGCTCAGTAAACAGAGGCAGCAGTGAACACTGTGATTTAAATGGTTCATCTGTTCGTTCATTTCCTCCTCCTGTTGGGAAAGCTGTCGCCGAAGCCGAAACAAAGACGTTAAAACCCTCGGATCAGAGCGGGACCAGCTGAGGAAGCTGGTGGAAGAGGACGTGTGTTATGGAAGTGACTAACCTGTGAATGTGACGTCGCTTCAGTCAACGTGAAAACAGTTGCAGCACCAACAATTGTTTAATGTTAAAGACCTGCTGCTTGTGGGATCATTACAGAGAGGCTAACATACAACAGTGCAGATAAAAAGTGGGAACAGCCTCCATGCTCCTGTTATCGTTGGCAGCTGTGCTCTGCCACTAACATCTGGAAGACGTGAGCTTACAGACGTCTGCAGAGGCTACAGGTCCCACACCACAATGTCCCACCTGCCTGCAGGGGAGTTGCACTGTGGGTAATGTAGGCGGCAGGTAGATGAATGCGTGGGACAACAGAGACAAACTCTGGCTCTGATTGTTCAGCGATGTTACAGGAGTGTCCTGCTGAATCTGTGGAATCTCTTATTTAATGGAAATGTCATTCAGGTGGCATCATGTCTCTGCAACACTTTGTATAGTGTAGAAATGTAATTTATAGGAGACAAGACAGCATGTTTTCTTCCTCTGTGCTCTTGTAGCCGTCACCCCGACCAGCGAGCCACAGTCTTTTACACAGATGATTTTAAGACATTTCCTGGATTGTGGCTGAAGATTTTCCTCTTTTCAGGTGACAGATAAAGTAAAAGAAAAGCTTCCTGAGCCCAGGACTGACGTTCACTCCGGCTCTGTGTGAGAATATGTAAATCCTACCTGTGGAAGTGTTGATGCATGTTCCAGCGCTGGAAGAGCAGATTTGACGAGTCGATCCCAGAGCGACAGAGACGGCTGCGCCTGCAGGTTATTGGAGTGTTTCAGAAGAAGAAGTGTTCTCGCTCTGACATTGTGTTAATGGAGCTGTGGATCAGCAGACGGCGCTCCTCTTTTCCTTCTCTGCACCGGATTCACCCGAGGCCATTTCTCTTCACCAGATTGCTTGGAGAGCTCAATTGTGCTCAGCTAATGCATAACAAACAGATGGAGCTGAATGCAATCACTCCAGAGCGGCGTCTCTATCTCTTCCTCACGGCCTCTCTCGCGCATAAGCGCTGAAATAAATCAAAATTATGGTTTTTGTCGTCGGTGGCGCTGCGCAGGAGGAGGAACGCTGCAGAGCGACACAGTTATCGCGTGGCTCTGAATCACAGACAGGGGAAATTAATTAATGTCATTTTGCTCCACTTCTCTTAAGCTTTCATGGGCGCCGTTGCCATGACAACCTGGTAATGGCGACGGCCGAGCTCTATGGCAGGAGGCGACGGCGGAGGTGAAATCTTTCCAAGTTTGGTGGAGGTTATAAAAGGCAGCAGAATCACATCTAACACAGAGACAGAAAGGTGCAGTGAGCATGACGTTCATGATTATGACCTGAAGATAAAAACAGTCTTTTTGTTGCTTTAGAGCGAACATTTTCATCTACAGACGAAGCAGCTCTTCCTCCTGCTTCATGTTCCCACAGAACGGACAAACTCTGGGTCGAGACAGGGCCTCTTGGATGTTCACATGTCTCCTGCCGGCCTGGAGGGGGGCGGTGAGACAGGTGCTGTTCAGTCAGCTGTAATCTGCTCAACATGTAGCTCATGAAGTAGTGATGAAAGGTAATGGATAAGATTTGTGTGAATGGGAACAAACCGTTTTCGTGACAATCAGAACGACGATCTCTGGTTTCTGTCCAACGCTGCTTTGAGCGAATGAACCACGCCGCAGTCGCAGTGAGGTGTTCTGGGTGGATGCTGGGACTTCAACTGGACTGTGACACCAGAATTCAGAACAAATTTCCTATTTCCTGAAATGATGTCGTTTCCTGTCAGAGTAAAGCTCTGGATTTGCTGTTGTACTGCAGATCATGTGACTGTCTGTCCGGCGCTCCGGTCGGACCACAGAGCGTCCTTCATCATCCTGGTGCTTTACAGGGTTCATGACGCCGCTGCTGGGTTTGATTGGTCTCTTTGAAGAAATCGATAAATCCAGCCTCCTGACAAACTGCTGCACAGACCCGCGACTGTAAATTCCCTCCACAGCCAAGCCAAATGATTGGCATTTCATTCCGACGCTGACGGCGGCGGAGGAGTGAATCTGCCCGACTCTGCTGACTCAGCGGAGTGATCGTGTTTTGCTGGAGCCGACGTGGAGTTTGTGATTTAATTTGAGCCACAGATAGATGAGATCGGGGGGAGATAGTGACAGAGGGGGGAGATGATCGGAGCCTCTGTCGCTGCTGAGATGTCGGGGATAAAACCTCATGTCTGTGAAGAGATAACCAGGAGCTGATAGAATGATCAATCTAATCACAGGTGTGTAGACTGTAAGATTCCTGCAGGGCCTGATGGCGTCTGCAGTGAGTCCAACTGTAGTGTGTCCAGATGCCCTCCAAACAGAACCCCAACCCAGACGGTGATGGACTCCACCGTCCAACCTGCCAGTCATCAGGAGGAAGCTTGGGAAGATCAGTTCAGTGAAAAGTAAAGAAAATAAAATCCTGGAGGAATTTCAGGCTAAAGACCAGACGACAAACTGAACCTGCTCTCAGTGAAACAATCACAGACCTCAGACTAAGCTCTGATGAACATAAGGTCCCAGCTGTCAGATACGAGCGACTGTGATATCGTCATAAACGTGTGATAAACTGGTCCTTTCGTTTTACATCAGTCCTCATGTGTCATTGCTGTATTATTCTCTACATTCTGCCGCTTGGTGACATCATTCGAGAGCACGTTGTTTCCGAGGTTATGCAGATGACACTGAGCTGTCCATCTCTGCTGAGCCCAGTGATGCTGCAGCTTCTGGTCCGACTCGTCTTTTGGTGATAAATGAATGGATGAGTGATAACTTCTGATAATCTGGGGACAATTAGTCTGCTTAAATCTGAGGTCTAAGTCTTACTTTTATCTGATCTCATCTCATCATTTTCCCACCAGAAACAAATCTGCAGAACGAACATTTACATTGAAAGAAACGGATGCATGCGTTCGATGTCTCTATGTTTGAGAAGCGCTTGGTGCTTGTGATTTCTTTCAGCAGCTGCACTTCTTCTACGACGCTGTGCAAATTATATATATATTATATTATATATACAAGATAACATTATTATTTCAACAGGATGTAGGAAAAAGGGATGACATAACCATTTTGGTATTAATAAAAAAGAAGAAGACAGCAACGACGACTGTTAGATGTTTTCTGTTTGTGTGTGTGTGTGTGTGTGTGTGTGTGTGTGTGTGTGTGTGTGACCCAGCCAACCAGTTCGTACAGGTTTCACGTGAACTTTATTGATATAAAAACAAAACAAAGTGATGAATGTCTGCTGCTGTTTTTACAGTTCAGGTGGAAACAACAACAACTGTCCTCAATCAGCTGCGTTTCACTGTAAAGCTGAGTTGAGATGATTGTAAAAATGAACAGAACACCAGCAGCTGAGGTGCAAGAATGAAAAATACAGGTAACATATGCAAGAGATGATTTTTAACCAAGTTAAAAATGTTCAAACCGTATAATCAAACACCATCAATCAGCATCAACACCAGGAACACAGTCAACAGCGAAATGAAACACAAGTTCAAAGCCATACAGGAAGTGTGTTTTTCACAATAAGACACCGTACTAATATTGAACGATGGCACTTTAAGCTTCTACAGAAAACACGAGGAGCGTGTGACGACTGAACGTCCTGATGAAAGCAGCGACCTCACTGATCACTCCGGCAGGATAAAGTCAGTTTGCTCACTGAACTTCAAAAGAAACTACCAACATCAAGCAGCAAAATTCAAACATTCATACGCCAAAATTTCTGTCTCTGACCGCCTTAAATCCACTACATCCACTCTCACAAGCCAATCACAGTCTGATGTCTGAAATGTGCTCTGTGTCACAGTGTTGCTATAAAGCTCATGCAAAGCCTTCGTTAGTTAAATCAATCAAAGCTAAAGCTGCACCGAGCAAAGACTGGATCAATCAAATACTTTAACTGGAGGAACTTCCAAAGACTCTGATCCCGTCAGGCTGACGTTTAGAGAGAGGTGTCTAAAGTGATATATTTCCATATGATGGGCTGGTGGAGGAAACATCAGGAGGCTTCGTCGTCCAGCTGGAACATGATGATTTAAATACTGATCTATGAGAGACATGTCAGGATTTGAAGAAAGGTGAGAGGTTAAGTCCAGCTGTGAAGTCGCCTGCTCTCTGACCACATGACCAGAGACTCCAACAAACATCTGCTGTTGTGTTCAATGACTGATTTGGACCAGTCGGAGAAACAGCTGACGAAGCCAAACTGTGTAAGTGTCACAGTAACATGACACTGCTCCGCCCTGAAACTGTCGCTCTCCTCTGTTTTCTCCCACCTGAGCTTCGGTCTTCTATGTTAATTTATTCCTTTGCTTTAATCATATTTATAAGTCTTAAGTCATTTCAAATGCCTCATTGTTGAAAGGTGCAAAACAAATTAGCTTGTCTTGTCTTAAGCGTCCATGAAAATGGTCTTAAGTGAAGCAACTTCACCGAACGTTCTCGGGTCGACTGAAATGAAGCCGATGAATCCGCCAGCATTAAACGATGCCTTGACTTTTCATCCAGAGCTCATCTCACATGAAATGAACGCAGCATGAATCATCTCAGCTTACTGATGTTGCCTCATGAATTGTGGGTAATGAAGTCCCAGCGCGTCCGCCTCTTTGCCTGCTGCAGCTTTGGTGTCTATCTAAGCGCCACTGACTTTACTCTAACTTCTCCTTCCTACGATTTTGCAAACAGAAACCAGCCTGATCAATTTTATTTTATGTTGTCAGCAGGTTCCTCAGAGACCAGCTGAGACCTGCACAGACCACATTCCACCTCCCCCTGTTGGCAGTATGTACAACACTATATGTACATCCAGACAAAAGATCAATATATGAACTTCACATCGACGTTCGTCATCCTTTTCAAAGTTTGATCAACCATGCACCACATGTCCTTCCCCTCCAGCCCAACTGTGCAAATAAAAACCTCACCCTTAATTTGGAAATTAGCTAAACAAAACCTGAACTTAACAAAATAAAGATTCTTACATTCATGTCAAGTTGTTTAAATTATATATATTTTAAAAGCAGATAACATTTGATAGAATACTTTGATTTGAATCAACAGCCTGAAATAGATGGAATAAATAACCAGTTCGTATTCTGACGAGCTTCTGGTGTCAGTTCCCATCTCAAGGACTTCTCCTCTTTTAACACATTCTGGAAATTAAAAATGTCCGTAGTCGCTGTCGACCAATCACAGACCTTCTCTCTAAATCCTGGGCTTTACAAGCTTTTCTCGAGTGTCCCGCCTCCTCGTCATGTCAGCGCTGTCCGGTCTACTTCCTGTAATCCTCTTCTCCTATCCGGGTGGCGCCGGCCTCCTCCACGGGACCCTCCCTCTTGGTTTCCATGGCGACCTCAGTGTAGGTGACCCCCGGGAGCACGGCCGGCTCCGCCACGCCGGCCTCGGCGCCCTCCTGGCCCTCGGCGACAGCTCTCTCCTTCTTCAGCTTGATGCGGAAGGTCTCTTTGCTCAGAGCCTTCTTGGCGATGTTCTCCTTCAGCCGCTCACCGGACTGCTTCAGCCGCTCGCCGGCTTGGTGCATCTTGTCCCTCCGCTCGGGCGGCATGACCTTCTCGCCCAGGTTGTGGAACTTGGTGCCCAGGTTGTCTTTGGTTTTGCTCATGTTCTCCTTGGAGAAAGCAGCCTTCAGGGTCTCTGTGCTCTTCACCATCGACTTCTTGAGGCGGGCGGCTCGCGAGGGGTCGGCCTCCTCCACGCTCAGGTACTCCTCGTCGGAGGAGAGATCCACGGGGACGTCGTAGGAGTCGGGCTCGATCTCCAGCCCGTCCAGGCCGAGTCCTTTGGGAGACTTGGTGACAGCCACCGACGGGATCTCCGTCTCACCCTGTGAAGAAAATAGAGTGAACAGAATGTAAGGGTTAATGTCAAACACACTCACACATTCATCAGCAAGAAGCAACTTCTCTGTAAATCCATCAGTGACATTTGACCATATTCACATCCATGACATTAGATATTATATGTTTGAATTATAATTATTGATCCTATCTTATCAGGATTACATCATCATTTGTTTTTTTCTTGCTTTGTATTATCAATCAGAATCTGCAAAGTAACTTAAAGCATCAAATAAATTCAGTGGAGTAAGGCTGAAATACTAGTAATATAAAGTACAGCGCTTGAGTAAAAGTACTTTGTCGCGGTGGACACACGGAGGTGAAGCTGGTCTCTGTCAGCGAGGATAAACTGCTCATTGATGAAAACAGGATATTCCTCTGAACCTCTCGCCTCCAACACGCCGGCATCTTCATGAGATCAGGTTTTCTCTATTTTTACAGACGAGTAACTGAGACTCACTGAGACAGGAAGCTGCTGGCAGGAACAACAGCTGTAACTCAACACGGCTGCTCATAGTAAGGAGGCCGTGACGGTCGATCCTGGTCCGGACTGAAACCTCCTGATCAGCACATGAAGCCTGGTTCAGACGTTCATGTTCACATTCATTTGCTTCTGCAACACCAAATCTTTCTCCTCCAGAACGTGATGTTTTTAACTTGTGACACACTACAAGTATTTTCCTCACTGTTTTAAACCTAAACCAAACTAATGTGCTCATAAAGAGAAGCAGGGTTTGTCATCTGTTTCTGGATGTTTCTGTGATCGTTGTCGACGGCCTCCTCCCGGGCCTGCTCCACCTGCTGCGCCCTGTAGGTGACTTTGGATGTGAAAGCCAATTAATCCTAATTAAACAGCGGCCACCTGCGACGACGACGCTCATTAATCAGGGACGAGTCATCGGAGCGCGTCCAGACACCGTGAATGACACAATCATTACACCGGCAGGGAACGTGGGTCAAGGCCTGTACTAATAAGCCCGGGCGTTGGTGGAGGAGAGAGAGACCGACAGGAAGAGACACTACAAACACAGTCACTGTGTGAACACACACAGACTCATGTGCAGTATCTCTGTGGACGGTCAACACCTCCTGAACACCCGTCCATCTTTCACCTCTCATCACATAAACTCACAGGACGTTTCTCCAAGGTGCAGAACGTTCGCACCTTTAGAATGTTCTCAAACTGTTGTAAGTATTCAGATTCTTTACTTCTTACTTTAAGTACAAATACCACACTGTCAAAGTACTCCACTACCAGTAACAGTCCTGCATTCAAAACCTGACTGAAGTAAAAGTATTATTAGTAAAAAGTGACCTGTTTCTCTCTGATCCATCTTCCTGCTGCTTCACTGTGTCTGTGTCATCCTCCTGCTGCAGATGTTGAAGCTCATCTGAACGACATCACATCCTGTCTCTTTCATCTCCAGCTTCAGACTCATCATGTGTCTGTAGCCCGGTCGTCCTGTGAGAACCTCGTATCTCCACAAAGCTCCATCAGACAAACAGCCTGGTTTCAGCTTTGAGTCCAGGACTTTGGATCCAAGAGGCTTTTTAAAGAGCTGATTCATTTTCTCATGAAGGAAAAACTTCATCCTTCACTTCATCACCAACATCTGGAGATACCAGGTTTTCACTGGACAGGAAGGAACAACTCCTCTGAAAGTAACTAGTAACTAAAGCTGTCGGACAAATGTAGTGGAGTAAAAAGTACAAGTACCTTGACTCTGTGAACTTCAGAGCAGCCAGGCTATAAACATGTGATGATCTCAGAGAATCGGATGCACTGCTGTAGTACTGTAGTACTGTAGTACTTGTTCTGCACTGTACTGCAGGAACTTTGTTTAAACCTCTGCAAAGTTTGTTCGGAACTCGTGTAGACGTCACATATTATGTAATGTTATGGCAGCGGCTGGGTGACCTCTCGTTTGTGCCGGCGGGAAGTTTAACTCATAAACTTGTCATTGCTCGGTTCCTCTCATTGCCACAGAGCAGAAATATCACAAACTCAAAGCCATTAACTGCTGTGAAATGACTCGCCGTCCTCTGATGTCCAGTGTCGTGAACAACAGGCGAGGCAGCGCGGCCCCGGCTGGAAACCAGCAGCCGTTTATCTTTGTCTTATTACTGTCCCGGCCTTCATTACTCAGCCGCCGGCCGCGAGCATCTCCAACGCTTCCTGGTTAAATGACCACAGCTGAAGCTCTATATTAGGAGCTGAACGCAGGCCTCAGAATAACCCACAGCACATCCGTCATGAGGAAACTCAACACTGCGGCTGTCCCCCCAGCGCAGGACGCAGAGAGCTGGGCCCAGCAAGCCCAGAAACTGAAGGGTTTCAGTTCAAGGCAAACAGATCAGTGGGCTGCGTTTATTTTTCCTATTAGACCAGTCACACGCGGTGGCTGATGGGAAACCTCCATCAGGAGTGATGTGGCCATGCAGACCTTCTGATTGGTGGACGGCCTTCTGAGCCACAGCCCCACAGGAAGTGCTGAGAGCTAACTCAGTAGCCAAAAACAGGCTAAAACTAACTGGGGGTCAAAACAGAATAAGAGTGACAGAACAGCACAGGTAAGTTACCTGTCGGTGACATCACAGCGGCACATTTCTTCAGCGAAATGTTCTTCTGTCTCCTGACTTGCTTTTACTTCAGTAGCTGCAGCTTATTGACGTTCGCTCTTGTATCTTACTCTGTTGGATCTTTAAAACACACCGGGTCACATGGGACGCCCGGAGCTAATGCTAAGCTAATGAATATTGGACACAGGCACTGACAGACTGCAGTGGGACGATGGAGTCGCTCTGTAACGGCTGCATGTGTCTGATGATGATTATCTGCTCTTAGTCTCAGGTGCTGTGAGGGGCGGGTCCTCGCAGCAGCAGGTCAGGATGATTGACGCGGCCCCGGCAGATGAGCCCTGTGATGAGCTGCTTTGTCAGACCCTGATTCTGGTGGACAGCAGTTTATAGCGTGTCCCTGCTGGCAGCGGGGCAGAATGCTCAGCTCCCAGAATAGGCGTCTCTGTCACGGATCCACAGCAGCTGTTCGCAGCACATAGCGCCCCGGTTACTATTCTGAAGTGCGGACATTAACGAGGACACGTCTCCAGCTCACACGGCCGGCCGCAGACCAGCGTGTGTCTCTGATTTACTGTCAGGACCGGCGGCCATCTTTAACGTCATCACGGTTCCTGTTTTATAGCAAGAATCAGACAGATGCAGCGTCGCATGATGAAGAACAGACTGTGGGACAACTCAGTTCAAATAGGTTTGAATCTGTAACATTACAAACTACAAGCTTTGATGCTACGTGCAGAAAAGCTCAAGGTCCAGTTTGTTGTTCTTCACATCATCATGAGACTGAATCCTTTCATTGTTTACCTTCTTTTACCTGCTGATCATTATATATAATATATGAAGGTATATGTCCCAGAAACCAACCAGCTTGTCGTCTCTCCCGGTCAGTACTCGTGCACTGTACACAAGCACAGCTTTCAGGTGTACTTGTACTTCATTTCCATGTTGTGTCACTTTATACTTTGACTTTGCTCCAGTTTGCAGAAAAATATTGTACTTTTCACTCGACTACAGTCATTGCACAGTTTCAGTGACGTGACAGATTTAGATTGTTAATATAAATATAAATCAAGTAATGAAGTATGAGGTTCTACAGTCATTAAAACGAGCTCCACTTTTAGCGGCTGCAACATGAACGCATCGGATAGAACAATCGAACAATGATCCTGAAAACGGGCCGTTCTGCATCATGAGCACTTTTTGGTTTATTTTGATGTGAATATTTCAAATTTAAATGAGTATTTTTAAACCAGAGTATTGCTACTTTTACTTCAGTAGAATACCTGAGTACTTGTTCCCGTGCTGCCACAGGTTTTTGCTGGATGGCGTGAACCACGTGAGCGTAACATCAACTGGAGATTCACATGTATTCAGGTTTTAAATGAGCTGTTTGTGAGACAAATATTGAACATTTGAAAGAAGCCGTGAGGCAGAAAGGCTGAGCCGAGCGGAGGCCGCGGCTCAGATCCTGACTCCCGTCTGACCACGGCTGCTCTCGCTCAGCCCGCGGCGCTGCGCTCACGCTTTGATCTCAGTGAACAGTCCTCGGAGTTCAGAGACACGTCTTTTCTCTGTCTGTCATCTGACCGGCTGCTTCCACGCAAAATCCCACAGCGCTCCAATTTAAAGCTATTATAGAGTCTGTCCATCTCTTCAACGACGACAGCCTCCTCCGTTAGCACCAGCCTCAGCGTTCGCAGCCTCTCTGCACTTTCACTGACTCCACTGGGCTTTCTTCTCCGTCACGTGTTGATTTGTTGCTTGTGATGGGACTGTTTCAGATCACCAGTCAAACCTGACCCGACCTGATTACGGTTGGTACATTTGCCCTCTGAACAACACAGGGAAGCTTCTCTGTAAATTAGCAGAGTTACAGACTCGAGGGTCTTAAGAGCTGACCCTCGGCCTCACTGCGTCTTCATGATAAGATGTCGTTGTCGCACCCAACGGAAGATTTGATTCTTAACCTAATAACGCTCCAGTTCCTCGTAAACAGAGACCTGGACGGGATCCGGGACTTGACGATGAGAGCTGCTCTGCCCCCCCACCCGCTGACGGCCTCTGGTGTCGACCGAACTCACAGATTCTTGTTTGTTTGTTGAAGGTTTTATGAAACACACAACAGAGATTTCTCTGTGTTTGTGTTTGTGTCCACAGTGATCTGAAGTGGGCGGGGCTCAGCGGGACAGACATGATGACATGCACCGTGCACCAATCAGCATTTAGCATCATTCTTCTTTTAACAGCTAAACTCCTCATAAACAAAACTGATTGTTGGATATTTAATCCTGTGTTTTTAATCATACAACATAAGATTTGACTCGAGATTTTCTAGAACTGTTTCTGACATTTGAACATAATTGATCCTGCAACTAAAGAATGTACTCATTATTAGAGGTGTGCCGTATCATCTCATTCATAATATTATCAGAATGATTTTTAATATGATTCAAAAAATGTATATTGGGATAATGTTCCGACACACAGCAACAACAAACATGGCTGAAAGTAAAAAACATTGCTACCAGCTTTGGGTGGACGAGCTGCTTTAACAAAGGGAACTTTGATAACAAACGATCAGATGTGCTATAAAATCTAAGACTTTAAAGTGAATTTAAAGTCGAGTACGAGGAGCGTCCGACAGCCGCTGGGAGCTGTGAACGATGTTGGCTCAATGTAGCATCACAGAGTCTTGTGAGTTGCATTTTGTCGCATCTTCAGAAACATTATCACAGAAATACCCTGAAATATCGTGGTGTTATTTTAGGGCCTTATCATCCACATCATTAATTAATCTAATGGTTCTAAACCTTTTCAGCTCATGACCTGATAAAACAAAGATTCAACCAGAGATTCTAAATGATCTGATTTGATGATTTTGTTGAACCCTCAGAAAAACGTCACACGTCTGGTCACATTCTGTTTCTACTGTATGAAGGTTGAGGAGAATGTTGATGTGTGTGAAACCCAGAGGCTCAAAGCTGTACCACACAGCCCTGTCATTCAAAGCTCCGCTCACCTGATAGATGACGACCCTGAACTTGTTGCGGGTGAGCAGCTCGTCCTGCGTCGATTCCACCTTCTTCACACGCACGTTTTGCTTCTCCACGCGCGTCCGGACCTCCTTGACGTTGGCGCTGACCTTGCGGGTCTTCTGCAGGAGCTTCTCCACCGTGCCGCTGGTGTCGGTGTGGTCCTTGGCCAGCTTCAGCACGTCGCCCTGGATGGTCTTGATGTTGCTCTCCAGCTCCAGCTGACGCTCCTCCATGCGCTGCTGACAGGACTGGACGTTGTCGATGATGCCGGCCACGCGCTCCAGCAGCGACAGGATGGTGAGGGCGCTGATGGGGTTCCCGGCTTCGTCCTCCACCCCGATGATCTCCAGCTTCTCCTGGACGCCCGCCGTGCGATACTTGTGCTGATCCATGGCCGCGCTTCGATGACTGGGGACGAGTGGATTCGGCTGAAACTTGCTTAAAGGCTGCAGACGAGGGTTTAAGTTTGGGGAGAGGGAGCAGGACGGTCAGAGCAGCAGCGAGGCCGGAGAGCGTCCACACCCAACCACTGTGACCCCAACTCAGGTCTGGGCACCGGAGAGAGCGAGACTCCACCTACCCCTTTTAAAAAAGGCTTCAGGATCCAAACCTGAGCTCAGTCCCCATTGGGACGGGGGCCAGGCGGTGGACTCAGAGGGGGCTAACACGAAGCCCCCGAGCTAAAAATAAAACCCCTTTGTAAGGCGACACTGACATTTTGGGACGAGGCGAAGCAGAGGATGATGGAAATCCCCGTCCGCGTCCTGCTCTGCTTTGTTTGAGCCTCGCGCGCTCACAATTTTCCGTTATGCTGGAATATGCTGGCGCTAACAGCTGTGAAACCTGTACATCAACAGCAGCTTAGGAGCCGCTCTGCAGCGCCGCAGACGCCACAGGTGTCTGCTCTGATTACACAGAGCTGGAATGTTGGTGGGGATTAAACGTTGCAGCGATGCCCTTTTCAAACATCGACTGTGACTGAGGTCTGAGGCTCTTTATAGAGGCCAGTGTCAGGCCGACGCCCTGAACAGAAACACAGGTCATTAATGCAAAGATGAGCTTCAGGACTTCCTGTGCTGGGTCGGACACACAAAGCAGATTTGACTGTTGTTTAGTTTGTGTTTATTTGCTGAACTCTTATCTCTTCATTCTGGAGCAAGCAGCAACCTCCGGCGCTGAAAAATGAAGCCAATGCGGAAGTGCAAAAAAGCTGCAGTTCCTCGAATAACCACTAGAGCAGGC
>JBBMOC010000359.1:56346-61346 GCA_037975185.1 Centropyge bicolor
CCAGGACCAGGACCAGGACCAGCTCCAGGACCAGGACCAGGACCAGGCTGCCGTCTTCACCCATTCATCAGGACGGATTTCATGATCGAGCGCTTCTCTCCTTGTCGTCTCAGTTTTAGTCTTATTTATTCTACGAGTTTCAAACTGGCAGTGGAGTTGATGCATAGTTAACTGTCCTACAAGGTCCTGATTCAGAAGAAGTGACAGTGTTCACATCACAGGGAAGGAATGAACATTCAGAGCTTTTTGTTTCTGTGATTCTAACTGACACCTGTGAAGCTTTGAGACTGAGGTTTGAATACTGCTGGAAAACACTGACAGTTTGGTGTGTGTGTGTGTGTGTGTGTGTGTGTGTGTGTGTGTGTGTGTGGCCAGTGCTGTCCGTCAGCCTGTGGATCCAGGACCAAACCTGAGCTGAGTGAACGTCTCCAATCTCCTGAACACTGACAAATATGTGGAAGAAAAAATAAAAGACGAACTGAAATGAACTGAACACACGTCATTTCATGGTGTTGCTGTGGCAACGCTGCGCGGAGACGCCTCAGGTCGTTCACTCGGTCTGGTTTGCTGTTAAACTGAAACGTACAGTTAAAAGGCTGGTTGGAGTTTGAGTGATTTATGCCTTCAAGAAGAAGAAGTTTCAGTGAAAAGTTTCTGACATGACGGGACTTTGATGCGAAATGAAAACAGCACAACTGGACAAACAGGACATGGCAGCAGGTTGTGTCACGACGGACAACAGAGGAAAGACGTCGTCGCTCGTTGGATGTAAAGGTCTCGTCGACATGATGCTGGATTATTGTTTGAATCTGGAAATTAGTTTGTCATGTGACTTTCTACTTTGGGAATTTGTCTGTCTTCACTTTTTAATGCTAAGACTTTATAACATGAATCCACTGAGAGACTTTAGCGAGTTAGCCGCTGACCGCTAACATCTGTCTGATCACACATCAGGCTCTTTAACTGAATGTGTTCTGACGTGTGTTTCCTATCTTGTCTGGAGGATTATCTCTCTCAGGGATCTCTGTGCTTGGAATGTCTCTCTGAGGAGCCAAATGTTGAAAAACCAACGAAAGAAGAAGAAGAAAAAAAAAGACAATTATTCTCTCACATTCAAAGAAAAGCCTTGATTCCAGCCAACTGAGCGACCAAGGCTCGATTCAGTCACATCAACAATATCACTTAGAGTCACTCAGACACTTCCTCCACATTCCTCTGGATTCATATTTTAACATTCCAGCGTGTGAGCGTTGAGATCCACACGAACCTGTTCCCCATCAAAGCAAAAGATGCACTTCAGTGATGTCAGTTCTGTTTCGTAATGTCCTGGTGACGACAGCGTTTCCCAGCGCGACATGCTCCTTCGTTCAACACAGACGACAACCTTCAGCTCATCAGTCCGACTCGTCCGTGGGAGCGCCGCGGCTCGGAGGCGGAGCGGGCGTCCAGGCCGCCAGCTGCTCTTTTGAAAAAGTTAAAACTACACCACAGTACACAGTTTCACAAGTCATGCGAATATACAGGAGCTAGAATTCAGAAAGCAACATTTAAACTCAGAGTGAACATAAAGACTCAAATAAAAACTACTTCAAAGAAAAGTATTATTCTAGTCGTAACAATAAATTATTAGCTTGTTTGAGCACAGTGACGTCTTTACGTGGACCGTCACACCGAAGAATAAGTGTAAACACATCTATGTCCCCGCTCGTCTTCGACAGGAAAAACCAAACTGCATTTGGTGATCAGCTGCACATTATTAGTAAAAAACAAAACCGACGGGCGTCGAAACAATCCTGTTCAATAAATATCACATTCCAGAGGGGCAGACTTTTCTCTGTTTACCAAAGGTACCGCATTGATCAAGCATTCAACAAAACCTGGACTGAAGCAGTTTGGAGTCGTTCAGACAGCGTCGACCATTCGGCTCCTCCCACCAGGCCTTTCGCCACAAAGAAAGAAAAATCCCGACGGCGCAAATGAGTGCGCGATGATTCCATCCAAAAACCAAAACAGGAGGGAAAATAAGGCCCCGTAAATAAATATTCTCATTCTTCTTTTTGATGGTTTCCCCGGAGAAAAAAATCAACACCACACCACCGACTGTTAAAAAATGCTCTCCCCGCGCTGTAAGAAAAAACTTATCAAAAGGCCCCCGACGATCACGGCTATACCATCCTGCTGTTCGTGTCCGAGGAAAAGTGTCCCAGGTTCTGTTTTTGCCGGCGGCCCCTGTTGTTCTTTGGACATTTCCTGAGGAGACACACAGACAGACTCATGAGTTTCCATCACATTCTTCACTGTGAGACATTTTACCTGTGAATGTTTGAGTCAGCTCTTTATGGATACTGTCGCTAATAGTTAGCAAGAAAGTTGTAGGTATCCTTTAAATTTTCTGTCCTTTTAGTATAAAATTCACTCTTTGTGTTTCATCAAACAGGCAACAGTCCCGACGTCTGCTGCTCGACTACTTTTCTATTTCGTACCAAGGGAAAAATGAACTGGCTTTGGCCCAAAGAGCCACTTTCATTCATGTCACCTGTTGAGTCATCAGCAAAGAAGAAAACGTGTGATTCTGCAGCACAAGAAACCGGTGGATATAAAAACTGAAGGTGAGAAATCGACTACGACTCCCAAGGTTCGGTGGAGTGTCCTGAGGACGGGCTGCTGGCTGAGCATCCACACTCATTCAGATCAAGTGGCAACCTCCCGCGCTGAAAAATGAAGCCAATGCGGAAGTGCAAAAAAGCTGCAGTTCCTCGAATAACCACTAGAGCAGGCTGCAGAAGGGAGTCAATTACATTTAAGCCCCATGTTAAAATGTCCGATTTTACCACAGAAAAAAACATATTTACAGCCTGGTTCAAAACATGGCTCTAGTCTCATAAGCTGTTTTTCTATGTCGTGGGGTTAGCCGGCTAGCAACGCTATTTAGCATTTAACCTAGCTGGTTAGCCGTAGCTAGTTTGATTATTTCGAATAAAGCGGCTTTTTTCAGCCAATATGTTCATTCGACCCGCCTCAGCTCCGCCCTCGCTCCACCTCTTTGTCCATATTTGGAGTAACCGGAGGTAGGCTACCAAGATGGCTACGCACTATGATTTGCTTCATTTTTGCTCTTCAGAAACCTATGGGTGACGTCACGGACACTACGTCCATATTTTATACAGTCTATGATTCACAGATGTCTTTCTGACACGTTAATGACAACACAAGCTTGTTTTACTGTCAAACAGCTGCCAAAAACCTTGACAACACAAAGACACACAGATATTTCATGTCTTCCTCGGGTGATGGAGTAAAGTCTGTCTGCTGCCTCACAGGACAGAAACGAGGCCGAGTCAAAACCCCGGAGCCGCAGCCGTCACCGGCAGCTCCGACCTGACAGACGTCACACCTGTGCTTCACGTGACGGAGGAACAACGAGGCTGCGTTCACCAGCAGCACTGTTTCTGTCTGTTTGTTCGTCCACCTGAGACGACCAGCAAATACCAGCAGAGACGCCTGGACACATGTCTCCCAAACCCCCCCAATACAAACTGATAATGTGAGTTATTGTTCTGCCTGTGTTTGACTTCACGTCTGTCTGTGCTCGTTACGCCTGACACAGCCTTAGTGTGCATTCACCACAGGTGGACTAAAACTGCTGGAGCTGAAAATCAACCCCTCCTGTCTTCATCATCATCTTCCTCATGTCTTCCTGTTAACTCAAAGGGACTAAAACTCCTTTGTTTTGTGAAGTCAAGCCAAGCTTTTAGCCGCCTCACCTCGTGATGCACATCACCACAGCGACGATGATGGCGATCTGCACGGCGCCGATGATGGCGGCGATGAGGACGTAGTGGAGCTTCTGTCCGCTGGGAACCACGTAGAGGATGTTGAAGTCCTGAGGCTCGTCACACTGAGGACCTTTGTAGCCTGCATCGCACCTGGGACACACACACACACACATACACGCACACGCACGTACACACACACACACACACACACGCACACACACACACACACACGCACGCACGCACGCACACACACACACACACAAAGGGAGTCTGGTTTAACACCTCGTCTGCACAGGAAGCAGTTTAGGTGTGAGTGAAGGTCGAGAACAGGTTGTACAGGTAAATGTGAACGACATGAACTGAGGAACAGGCTCCTGTCGCTGACACAAGGTAAAAGCTGCATGAATGTTAAACTGTCTTGTCAAAAACTGCAGCCATAAGTTTGGATTCAAATCTGCAGGAAGTAAACATATTTTCAACCTTATTTTCAAATTAAGAGCATCAGAAACTGAGGAGATGAAAAACATAACATCCACACTCCAGTGACGACACGTTTGAGCCTGAACCCAGTCGTGGTGGTGACAGTAGTGAGTGCAGTAGCAGCAGTAGCAGAGCTACATGAGGGCAGTAACCACACCTGCAGATGGCCATGTTGTATTTGATCTCACACTTCCCGTGAACACAGAAGCCGGCGTAGCTGTCGGCGCAGGGGATGGGCATCCCAGCGTAGAAACCGTCGCCGTGGTCCACACCTGTGGTTTCTGAACGGGTCGAGGGGGAAAGAACACATGAGAGGACGATGAGCTGCTGCACAGTCTGAGTCAGAGCTTCTCTGACGCCGTCACACAGGCGCAACACAGCAGGCAAATACAGAGGAGACAGACGTAAATATAACGACTCTATTAATGAACAGTGCAACACAGATACAGCGGGGTCCAAAAGTGTGAGACCCGAGACCAGATACTAGACTCATAAAGTTATTGTTTTAAATGTGTCATATGCAAACTCATAAGATCAGACTTTGAACTGTGATCATTAGATTAGTATCATGGCATCATGATGACAGTGAACCATCGTGTTGACGCAGGATCGAAGCGAACATCAGCCGGTCTGTGTCTCTGCTGTCGGAGCAGATGAGATCATGAAAACACATTCAGGGATTCTTCGCTCACCATCACTCACTGGAGTCATAAAGCAACACAAAGCGCCGCGCCGCTCGTTCAG
>JBBMOC010000359.1:66346-73759 GCA_037975185.1 Centropyge bicolor
TTTAAGGCAAAGCTGCCATCTCATATCTGATCGGATTCAGAATCTCCTTCATGTATTATTTCTACTTTTGTTTGAATACGGCTCCGGTTCAGAGCAGATCTAACATCGACAACAGTGTTTTACAGAAGACTTCGTTCAGTGTTTCAAATCTGGTGCAACAGTTGTATCATTGTATAAGTGCAATTTTGAGGTACTTGTACTTCCTTTTAGTATTTAAATTTTCTTCTACTCTGTACTTTGACCAAACTACAATTCATAAGCATATAGAGAGAAAGAATTCCTCTGCGTCGGATTCCCCGGGACGAGGAGCGGCGTGTGGATTAATGCCTGGTGGAATCAAAGCTCAGCTCCCAGGAAACAAACTGCACGCTTGGTTTGTGGGTTAATTGAAAACATCGGTGATTAAACGCGTTCACTTGTCTGACACGGTTTCAATAACGAGGCTGATTTATGGCCGAGATGAAACGGTCACAGTCGCGCAGTCAGCGGCGTTCAGCGAGGCCCAAGCAACATCAATCCTGCCTTTTACTACATCAGCACGTTAATGTGGAATAATGATCTCCGTCTGCAGCGCTGACATAACGCTGGAGGAATCACAGACACATTTACACCGAACATGAGAACAAGACGTGGTGGACGTCTGACAGAGCGAAGAGAGAGAAGAAAACCTTCAACTTCTGAACGAAAGAAAGGGAAGACAGAAAAAAACAGGAATGAAGGAAGTCAAGGCAAAGAGAGAAGAACGACAGACAGGAAGATGAAACTGAAAAGGATGAAAGAAAAGGTGAAAGGACTAAAGGAAAGAAAGAAAGAGAGGAAGACACAGACATGAAGAGGAAGTTAAACAAGGAAAGACAGAAGAGAAGGAAAAACAACAAAACATCAAAGGACGAACGACAGAAATAAATCTAAAAGGAAGAACTGAAGAAAAGCAGGAGAAAAAAATGAGGAAAGGAGAGAGACAAAGAGAAGAAGGAAAGAAGTGAGCAAATAAGGACAGAAGAGGAGGGAAGGAAGGAAGAACAGGAAGGAAGAAAATAAAATCAAAAAACTAACAGAAGGAAAAATAAGGAGTGAGTGAGCGAGGGCAAGTAAAAGAAGAGAAATAAAGGAAAGAGAGAGAGATGTGAACAGAGAAGAAACAGGTTGGACGAACAAGCTGAATATCAAAAGTGTCCTGTGAGTCCAGGTAAATGAAGCTGAAGAGAATTTCTCTCTGAAACGTGGTGAAGGAGTAAAAACTGTGCAGCAGTGGAAACAGTCAGCGGAGGAACTGAGTCTGTCCTTTCATGTGACGATCTGTGAAGTGAAGAACCACTCGAGTCTCTCTGCGTCTGCAAAACGCTGCTTATTCATGGGCCAGTTTATTGGAGGAGTGAGCCTCTCTTTCATAATTCACACAGGTTATGGCGGCCATTTCCCGAAGCTCAGCGAAGCTCAACGAGTCTGGATGATGGGATTTTCCAATTTGAGTTCAATAGAAGGTGATGGAGGCGTCGGAGGGCAGATTCATCCGTCTGTGCGCGAAGTGAAGAGGACGAAATCAGCTCACTCACACGCTCGGGTCGAGGTCGAAGGTCGACACTCGAGCAATTAGCACAAACAGCATCAGACTGTTGACAGAATCTCAGTGGCAGCTTCACTGAGCTGCAGGTTCCAGGTTCAGGCTGCTCACCACAAGATTCTCCCTCATGAGGATCCTTAAATACAAGCCTCCTCATTGGCTGAGCTCAGGCACGTCAATATCCAGCGTGATGACAGACGGCGGGGGCAGAGACACGCCGCCACGTTGGAGGTCAGGTAACAAGCCTGGTGATGTTTCAGATTTGGTCTGTTTGTAGAAATTACCGAACCTTTTGGAACATGACACTGTATATTTGTGAGCTGTTTGTAAAGAGCGGATCAGTCCTGGGAGACCATGTTTGGTTTGAATCTGTTTCTGGGATTTGGTGATAACAGAAGAAAAAAGTGTCAAAGTCCAAAGCTTTAAAAACAGCAACTGGGGTGTCTACATACTTTTGGCCGTATAGTGTAGCTATATGCCACAGTACATAGAGTTTAACAGCTGTAAAGCCAGTTTCCTCCAGGAGGCAGACAGATGCATCGGGACTGAAAATGCAGATTTTGCTGGAAAATATCTGAAATTTCACTCATTTCCTCCAAGTTTATTCCTGAAGAAGAAAGAAGACGCCTGCATCACATCCACGCAGCAGCCAAACACACAGACAACCTCCTGACATGAGAAACATTCCATCAGGAGGAAGTGGAATCCTCAGCTTCCTGACTGGCACGCCGACAGATTCACCACGCTCTGATCTCACCGCCGCTCACTGACACATGGAAACTCACTGTGAGAACTTCACCTCTGAAAATGAAGGCGATGAGTAAAGTCTCAGTCGACAGTGAGAGGAAGCTCCTCCTCACCGTGTCCTGAGGCTGAAGAGCGGATTAAACACTGTGTGAGAACGAGATCATCAGCCATGTTGTGTGTCTGTACTGGTCCTTCTGTTGGTCTGTGGTGACGATCAATAAGACAAACACAGCAGTTCAGCTCAGAACTCCCTGCCTCTCTCCTGCCTCTGATCCTGGACCCTCTGATCCTGGACCCTCTGATCCTGGACCCTCTGTCTGTGAGCAACGTGTTGTTCAGTGACAGTGGGAGACGGAGCTGTTTGCCAACAGACCCACTGCTCCAAGCCCCCGACCCCTCGTCCTCCTGATCCCACGTTTCTGCATTAACATTCACAGATTCACTAGACTGAGAGAAGTCAGTGTCTGAGATGACCTGGTGAGGTTTAACACCTGGAGACTGGCAGGTTTCATGATCCTGGCTTCTCATCTGTAGCCCAGTTAAAATCATCATGTGACAGAAGGTCGACTCGCTGACGCCACATCTCCGTCCAAACTGAGCTGAAAATCTGCCAGCTCTGCGCCTCCCTTTGATCCAGTCTCATTAGCAGTCATTACTGTCTGGACCCACCTCTGTGACGCACTAATGATACTAACTACAGACGTCACTAAATTCATGCACCTGCTTTTCCTTCACGCCTTCATACTTTAACATCAACACAGAAACAGGAAGTCGAAAAAGATCTTTACAGTGGGTTTGCTGAAACCTGTGCTCCCACCTGAGGAGGAGGCAGCCTCCACCTGCCCGTCACAGAGAGGGGGAGGAGCCTCGGCAGGTGACACACAGTGCTGGGGGAGAGGCGCTCTTACCGGGACACCTGCCCAGGTGCTTGACGTCGATCTGCTCCTGCTTCATGCACGACGCCTCTCGGACCAGACACGGGTTGTTGTAGGAGTTTCCGTCGGTGGCGCACACGGGGTTCTCATTGTGGCCGCTGCAGTCGATGTTACATATGCACCTGAGGGGAGGAGTCAGGGTCAGAGTCAGGTACGGCAGCAGCTCCGGGCTCACAGCCTTCTGCAGGAGACACACGGCTCACTGACTCAGTCTGCACATTAGGAGATAACTATGGTCTGTTCTGAAGACATTTCTCACACGCAATTCAGAGCAGAACGAATGTTTTCAGCTGAATTCACACATTCACTCCAACAGACCACAAGAACAACCTTCGTCTGTCCAGTCATCAGAGGAGGAAAACAGCAACGTGTGGGGAAACACACACACACACAGAGAACACACACAGAACACACACAGAGAACACAACACACACAACACACACAACACACACACACAGAACACACACATACACAGAGAACACACACAACACACACACACACACAACACACACAACACACACAGAGAACACACACAGAACACACACAACACACACAGAGAACACAACACACAGAACACACACACACAGAACACACACACACACACAGAGAACACACACACACACACAGAGAACACACACACACACACACAGAGAACACACACACACACACACAACACACACACACACAGCACACACACACACACACACAGAGAACACAACACAACACACACACAGAGAGAACAAACACAACACACACAGAGAACACACACAGAACAAACACAACACACACACACACAACACACACAGAACACACACAGAGAACACACACAGAGAACACAACACACAGAACACACACACACACACACACAGAACACAACACAACACACACACACACAGAACAAACACACACACACAGAGAACACACACAGAACACACACAACACAACACACACAACACAACACACACACACAGAACAAACACACACACACACACAGAGAACACACACAGAACACACACAACACACACAACACAACACACACACACAGAACACACAGAGAACACACACACACACACAGAACACACACACAGAACACACACAACACACACACACAGAGAACACACACACACACACAACACACACACACAGAGAACACACACACACACACAACACACACATAGCACACACACAGCACACACAGAGAACACAACACAACACACACACACAGAGAACAAACACAACACACACAGAGAACACACACAGAACAAACACAACACACACACACACAACACACATAGCACACACAGAACACACACAGAACAAACACAACACACACACACACACACACACACAACACACACAGAACACACACAGAGAACACACACAGAGAAAACAACACACAGAACACACACACACAGAACACACACACACACACACACAACACACACAGAACACACACAGAGAACACACACAGAGAACACAACACACAGAACACACACACACACACACAGAACACAACACAACACACACACACACAGAACAAACACACACACACACAGAGAACACACACAGAACACACACAACACAACACACACAACACAACACACACACACACAGAACAAACTCACACACACACAGAGAACACACACAGAACACACACACACACAGCCACCACTGTAACACCTCACAACTACAAGGAACATATGGAAGTGTCATAACAATAACTCATATATATATAAGTTAACATTAACTCATCACATGGTTTTATTTTGGGTCTTTTCTGAAGCGGATGGACACACACGTCCAGGCTGTGATTGGACGTTCAGGCAGCATCATGCTCACAGGTCTCCAGCCTTCTCATAGTCCCAGAGGGAGCTGACACCTCTTCCTCTCACTCCATTACTTCTCCTCCTGAATGAAGGTCAAAGCAGGATGTTCCTGTTGGAGCTCATTTCAGCTCCTCTCATCTCCAACAGACCAAAGTTCAAAGCTATTATTAAAATCATTAAAAACCATTCAAAAGAAGAGTAGCTCATTCTTCTGAAGCTGAAGCATGAAACGTTTTTACACGGAAACAAATTCATTTTCTTGTTTGTACCAACTCATTGGAACTTTTACCAAAACACTGTATTTAATGAGCTCTTTGGATGTTTTGTATGTAAAAGTCACTCAAGTCTTACTTCAGTCAAGTCTTCAGCAGCTTCAACACTCACCACACGTCCTCGGAGTCTTCGTCACACTCGGCTCCATATTTACACGTGCTGCACTTGGTGAACTTCTTCCCGCCGTCGGAGCCGGAACCTTCGTCATCTGTGAAGAACCACACGCTGTTTGTAATTCTGATGAAGAGTGAAGCAGTTCTCAGCTCTTTCAATGATCCATGCAGCGTTTGATGAGGACAAATCAAACAATGCTGTTCGAAGGCGAAACCACACACCTCCGTTCATTCATTAACAACACTGACACTGGAAACCCTGAAGAGGTGAAACAACCTTTATCCACCTGTGACACTTTGTATGTGACATGTCAAAGCTCTGTTGTTGGACCTCGGCGTCGCGGCAGTGGATCCTCCTTTATTCAGATTTTCCCTCCCGAGCAACATAATCAGATTTTATTATTATTATCATTGCATTTCTTTCCAGATCGGCGGCTTGATTTCATTTCCACAACAGCCTTCAGCTTCTGTTCCGGTGAGCGCCGCCGCGCCGTTAGCACTGATGACAGCGTCTCCACCAGCGACGCCGACACGGCTCACACGCTCTCCATCAGACAGGGCCGAGCGAGCGGAGCGGCTCGCCACGCTCAGCGGCCAAACGGAGACAGAGCCGCACATTATTATTATTATTATTATCATTACAGGGGATGTGTTTAATGCCATCTCGCATGACGGCTCCGAGCAGACGAGGCCGTAACAACCGGAACATGGAATATCAAAGAGCGGAGGGATTATTCCCAGGACTCATCCGCTGTGATCCTGTGAGGCAACACAGGAAACGCTCGGCGCCATCAAGAGGAAGGAAACTAATCCAGAGCATACGACAGGAAGTGGAACAAGCATCCTGCAGAAACAGACACCTGAAGACCTGAAATCATTTGTTTGTTCAATGACGTGCAATGAGTGAGGCGACAGGTTGAGACCTGCAGAGAAGGAAAGGAGGGAAGGAAGGAGGGAAGGAAGGAGGAAACATGACGTCAGCACAGAGGAGAAGGAAATGTCTCTCGCTGTCGTCACATGACCTGAGTCGAGAGCTTCAGTCACATGATGAAAAAGAGTTAATTCATCATCAAGAAACAACTTTCACACCAAGAAACTAAACAGTTCTTGCGTTTACCTGCAGACCTGAATCCAGGTTTTCAGCAAACACCACATCCTGGTTCTGAAACACCTGGATTAGATCTGAAGAACGACGACACAAACCAGAACAGTGGCAGGTGACATAAACCAAACAGACTGACAGACTGGACCAGCAGGCCGGGAGCTGGTCCAGACCTGGTCCAGAGCTGGTCCAGAGCTGATTCAGACCTGGTCCAGAGCTGGTCCAGAGCTGGTCCAGAGCTGGACCAGCAGGCCGGGAGCGAAACCAGAGCTGGTCCAGAGCTGGTCCAGAGCTGGTCCAGAGCTGGTCCAGACCTGGTCCAGACCTGGTCCAGGTCTGGTCCAGAGAAACACATGTAGAACTGCTAAACCACCAGGGATCCCCGCAGGGAGGGCTGAACCATGAGAGACGGAGCAGGAGCACAAGTGAAACTAATGACCACTCTGAAGGGCCGAGTCGATGACAGGAAGTCAAGCAACACAAAACACACCAGAACAAGGACCCTATCAAAGTAAAACAGGAAATAAACGACCCAAAACCACGACGGTAAACAACTGAACCAGTTCTCTGAGATCTGCCTCCAGGTGCGACTTCATGATTCACTCAGGGTTCTGAATGTAACAGAGTATTTTTACAGGGTGGTAATGATACTTTTACTTAAGTACAGGATCTGAATATTTCCCCCACCTGCAGAAACAAGAATCTGCTGCAGATTTCTTCTCGATTAATGAAAGAAAAATGTGTCTCAGCGACAACATGATTAAAACGACTTGAGAGGAAGGAAGCTGAAGTGAGTGTGTGTGTGTGTGTGTGTGTGTGTGTGTGTGTGTGTGTGTGTGTGTGTGTGTGTGTG
>JBBMOC010000360.1:0-17500 GCA_037975185.1 Centropyge bicolor
ATGGGTGACGTCACGGACACTACGTCCATATTTTATACAGTCTATGTGTCAGACACATTATAGTCAGTTGTTGACATGTTCTGTCAGTGCACCTTTTTCCATCACACCCCAACAGAGCTGTGCAGTCGTAGAACTTACAACAGAGACTGAAAATAACTAGTTGACTTTCACTTTAACAACAGCTATACAACATGGCATATTTTCTCTGTCTCTACCAAGACAATCTTTCATCTTTCTGGTTCTAACACTAATTATCTCTGTGTCTCTCCTCTTATAGTGACAACAGCATCAGAAGCCTAGCGACTTAGCTTCTTCTTCCATGACAACACTTCTCCTGATTAAGCATTCATCGCTGCCCACACCCGGCAGGACGTTCTCTGGAGGGTGGGGGTCACACACTGATCACACTTGTGCTGTCTGCATCTGGCTGACGAAGTTGCGTAAGCGACTCTGCGTCTGTCGCCTTTAGGGAAAATCCTCAGCAGAGACAGTGACACTCGACACCTCGATGTGCTGCTGCATCCAGTGACAGCACAACAACAACACAACAACAACAACGGAAAAAGGATTGAGAAATCAAAAAGGAGACATCAGGAGTGGACTGAGGAGAAACTTGACCTCAGACCTGGTTACGCTGCCTGTTGATCCCTCGTGGTTTCGGTGGATGGATTACAAACTGGGGGTAAATATGTGGCCACCACCTGACCGCTCAGTCATATCACAGGATAAACAACAACTGCAGTGGTGTTTTTCTCTTATTCCCATCAGTGGCCTGTGTCATGCATGTGTTGTATACTCTGTGCTCTCCTCCACATCCTTTGATCAAGCAGCAAGGTGGTCATTCAGCAGCAGGATGGAGTGGATCAATTAACTCCATAATGTTGGCTTTGACCTCCTCCCAGTCACATTTACAAGCTGAAAACTGTTTTTTTATTAGTCCACTGAGACGCGGGCGGGTTAACATATCAAAGTACTGGATGGTGCAACAACAGTCAAGTGTCGTATCAAGTGGAAACATGAAAGGGGACAGAGATATCCTGGAGAAGGTCACGGGTTCAGTGAAGGCATGAACACTGTGAATGTTTATAGCAGACTAACGAGAGTTACACTAATGAGACGTACAAGCCTGATTCCAAAATAGTAGTGACACTGTGAAAAACATGAATAAAAAAGAATGTGAAGCTAATCCTTTCTGACATATCGTCAACTGAAAACAGCACAAAGACAATATATTTAATGTAGAACTTCATCAACTTCATTGAGATCTGAATCTGATGAAGCAACATGTTTCAGACAAGTCGGGACAGGAGCAACAACAGACGGTGAAAGTTGTGGACTGATCCAGAAACACCTGTTTGGATCCTTCCACAGGTAAACAGGTTCATTGGTAACAGGTGAGAGGATCATGATTGGGTATGAAAGGTTCATCCTGGACAGACTCATCATCAGTTAACCAATCGATATCTCAGCTTGCATGTTGGAAAAAAAAAAAACAACTTCCATCTCCCCGTCTTATTTCTTTAATCAGTCTCATCAATTAAGTCCATGTTTGTCACATCTGTTGCATAAAGGCATCGTCGGTCTAGCTAGGAACATAATCCTGTTCTGGGCCTGCCATGGGTCAGGTGGTCACAGTGGACTCTCAGCAACCCACATGTTTGTGTTGTCGGACCCTGGATCTCTCAAGTTCCATCTTACTGTTCTCTCATTCGACTGCTGAAATTCACACCGTCCAATGACAAGCAGCGAAGGCCGGGACGTGGTTGTTACATGCAGACAGACACCGGACACTCCTCTGCTGCTCTTACATCTCCACGTACACAAAGCCAGACAGTCGCCTTAGTGATCACTACATCACATATATAATACAGCAGAGCCAAGGCTGTTCAGTGTTTGCAACAGATTTGAAGCACACAAACAGCAGCAACACACACATCCATCCCAGGAGCAGTTGAGTTTATTACGTATTGACAGGAAGCCAGTCTGATCATTTACAGCTGAATCCATCAGACCACATATATTGGATTAGAACAGAGTGAGTGAAAAATAGTTATTTCTGCCTGAAGAGTTGTGTAGATTACAAGAGAGCAGAAACACTCACAGTTCCAGCGTCTCCCTGAGCTCTCTCCTCTGTGGGTGACGCTGCTGCTTCGGCTGACGTCACTGACTTTAATCACTGCAGCAGACAGACACACTGCATCACTAAAGCCCCGCTCCAGTCTGAATGAATGTCACTACCTGTGTCAGAGAGGAGCTCTGCCGCAGCTGCCGACTTCCACAGCACCGACGTCAGCAGAGTGGGAGCATTGATTCAGGAGCTCAGTGTGCAGGCTCGCTGCCATTCAACCATTTTCACCACCCTGTCGACACGAACACTCTGCAGCTTGGACTTGAAAAACACATTTCTCATCCTTCATGTTCATTGTTCATTAATTTTACACATCACAATACAGCAGAGCTGGGACAATTAGCTGATTAAAATTAGACAATTAATTGCCAACTATTTTGATAATTAATCGCTTCAGTGATTTTTCAAACAGAAATGTCAACATTTGCTGGTCCAAGCTTGTTAAATGTAAGGATTTACTGGCTTAATGATAACAAATGAGGCTTTTGGGCTGTTGGTTGGAGAAAAGAAGCAATTTGAAGATGTTGGTTTGGAGCATTTTATGGATTAAACGATTTATCATTTAGTTGTGAATCTGCAGATTAATCATTAGCTGCAGCCCTGCTCCTGTTTCAGTACTACAGCAACACTGGGAGAAACTAACTACCATAAATGGCACAGGCTCATTTACTGCTACATGAGTTTTCTCATTCCTTTTCTATAGTACATCAGCAGCAGCTACAGTGTATTAGCTGATTACTGGCTTTCTTTCACTCAATGTCTGATGTATGAAATCCAGATGATTGCGCAACAAGAAATATGATTATTTTACTGGACAAGATACAGGTGCTCTTCTCTTGTGGAGCTCAGATGATAATGTCCCCTGACAGACTGTTCAACAAGTGAAGTTTGCTTTATGGTTGTGAGGAATAAACTTCCTGTGCATTGTTGGTCTCCAGAGCTGCACTTGTGAAGCATTATTGATGGTTATAAACAGCTATCTGGATATGTGAATGAAAATGTCGGTGTCCACACTAGCTAACGTCTTGAAAGTTTCGCACACAGAAAGTATTGAGACACTATCAGGAGCAATGACAGTATCAAGCAGCACAGACAGCAAGTTTGGCAACAGCCAAAGAACCGATCTTATTGTCTAACAACCATCAATCAGGCAGATGCCAAACAAACAATATTTCCTGGTGTCTTTTCCAGAAAGCAGGTTTGACAAACTCTGAGCCGAACCCTCAACTCTGAGTCAGGTCAGCTGTTCCTGAACATAAAACTCAGAGCATGTTCAGTCAGTTCAGAGATAAACCCGTGAGTGACGACCATAAAAAGTTACCATGAAGCAGTGAGAAGAAAAGGTCGTCCTACTTCAACCCAACGGCGTCGGCTGGAAAATGTTCAGATAAACGATAGAGGGTAAAAAGGTTAATCAGGGAATGACTGCACATCTCATTGGGGGCTACAAATCCTCTCCCAGTATAATGCTCTGCAAGTTAGTTTAGCTCTAACATCTATCAGGTAAACAAGGACCAGACAGCACATGTCCAACCGCTGCTTCAGGCTCAGCAGGAGGAGAGAAGGAGAAACTCTGACCCGATAGTGAGCAGGTGACGTTCATCGAGTCAGTAAAGTCGCTTCTTTTTCTGGAACGGAAAACCCTCGTCTCAGGGTTAACAAACTCAGACTTTTCATTAAACAGGCTTCCTGGAACTGCTCCGCCTCTGCTGCAGGTGGCTGTAATCCAGTCAAATATACACAGCTTTTCACTTTCAGAACAGAGGTTTGAGGCCAATCTGAAGTCAAGACAAGGCTCAGCTCCTCAGGAGGAAGTTGATATTCATATACTGGTATGTGCTCCTTTGAAAAAAACTCTACTGGTACATCCATAATAGTGACAAGGTCGTGGTGTTATGTGTTCCACAGCTGGGTGGAATTTCACAGTGAGATCAAGCAGAGGACCCTGATTTCCATTAAAACTGTCAGAATTGTTTGGCTGCATGAAAGGTCAAATAATCTTAGAACTTCACAACAAGACATTAAAAAAAGAGCAGTGTAAAACAAACTGATATTAGATCTGTACCTATGTGTATGCGCACACACACACACACAGCCTCAGTATGTGAATATAGATTTCACTCCCAGCTGCACAAATACAGAAAGCCCTCTCAGTCGGATGGCACAGAGCTCCAATGACCAGACAGACACAGAGGCGCTCTGACTTTGGGAGGGGCTACCAATCTGCCCCTGGATCAGCAGTGCAGCTCCCCTGACCCACATACCCAGACCTGGCTGACACAGAGCCGCTCTGCCCTCTAATGGACAGCCAACACACTGCAGCTAATTATCTCACACATGAGAGGATTTCAGGGTTTAATCTGTTATTGAAGGGCCACATAAAAACAAAGAGGGCAGTAAGGGTGTCCCTGCTGCTGAGGTTCACTGTCATCTGAAACACATAAACAAGTTGAAGGAAATTGCTGATTGCTGGTTGACTAAAACCAGTTGTAATGTGGTCGAGTGAAACAGGACAAACCAGATTTCCGACTCCAGTTCAACGCCCGAGGCAACAAGGGACAGCACAGGATTGTGTCGCCACAATAACAGTAGCTCTTTGTATCAGTAAAGCAAGGAAGTCCTGCAGGGACAGATATGGTAAATGATTCAATATCAAGTGCTTCTTCAGTTAAACTCTATTCTCTCTCCTGTTCGTCGAGGTCGGGTCATGGCAGGTCAGAGGTCAGGGGCAGAACCACAACAGGCCTGCTGTTCACACACTTCACTAAATGCTCTTGTTGTCTCGTGAACCATCCGGCCTGGCACTTCATTTCTGGTACAATGTCACTGTGATCAATGTCACTGGTTTAAGATGTCAAAATCCCGCTGCACATCACATATGTGAGGTAACAGGACGATGAAGGTTTGTCTGAGATAAACAGAGCAGGTGATGCTGCACAAAGTCCATCTTACCTCCTCGGCTGAGAGCGGCGGTCATCCTCCCCACTCCCGGACTCCTGAGGAGAAAAAATAAAAATTACATTCAACAGTGTGTAAGTATAGTATGATATTGGACAGTAAACAACTGAGGTTGGATAAATAAACTACATAACATTAAAATCAGTATAACATTACTTTGATGTTGACGCAGTGGAAATTGTTGTATACAAAATCCCAATCTTTTATTTTTTTCAGAAGACATTTTATTGTGAAATTTGTTATTAGCTACTAAGTTTTTAGCTACAACCGATTGCACTTTATAACATCACAATATAATTATGTTAAAAGGAAACAGACAAGCCTTTATCAGCAACGAGAAAACATTCCTCTCATAGCTTCTTTTTGTTCTCTTTTTGTTTGCCATAGTAAGAAATGGTTGATAAACACTATAATGCAAAAGCATTAGTATTGTTGATAGAGACTTGGTCCTGCAGTATTAGATTGATTTTATGATGCTTTGTAAAGGACTCTATAAGTTGCTTTGGAAGCGCTGTTTTATTAATGCCCAAATCAACAATAAAATCAAAGAGATCATAATCAAAAAATAAAAATGTTTCAACAAAATTAAAGAACTTTCCATTTGAACTCAACAAGCAATGAGACAAAATGTGAGAGAAAAAAGTCCCACTATTCCACGTTGGGTTAAACAGAAACAGCAGCTTGTGTGTTTCCATATTCACAATCACACACACATACATATACATGCACAAGCATGAAAAGTGCATCCAACACTCAGCTCTGCCTGGGCACAGAGACAGAAGAGAGCAGAGTGCAGCTTCAACTCAATTTGCACACTCTCCAGGAAAATGACCTCAGTCTGTTTTTAAGGTGTGGCCGGTCACAGAACAACATATTCACACACAAAAAACAAGCACAGAGATGAGGAAGAGGGAAAAAAAAGAGAAATACAAAATCACATCCATTCAGCACGTTGCAGAATATGAAGCTTTGCTATAAGAGGGCTAAGGATTAGAGGCAGATTAACACCTGGCACTCGTCTCACACTGCACTCCGTCTTAGCTTGTTTACATTGTGTGTAGGCTTAACCAGCCTTAACAACATTACAAAACCATTAGCAGCTTCATAAAAGGAAGAAGTGGATTACAGGTTGATGACACCAAACAATGAGACAAAAAGAGGAACTTGTCCTGGGCTGCCTCGGTGTTTGCTCTTACAGAAGTTGGGTGATATGAAAAAAAAAAAAATCATATCATAGTATTTTTTTTACTCTTCTGAGAACACACACTTTGATGCAGCTGATGCTAAATTGTGAGCAATGTATCATATGTGTATTTCATCATTCAGTAAATATTGGCCTAGTTTTTGTTGAAGCAAAGTGGGGAAAAATCTGGGTACCAGAATTCCCTGCCAGGTCTTGTGACAGTGTTGCAGATCCAGTTCAGAGTGATATCTGTGAAGGGACAAGCTCACCCTCTCTCAGCCACATTATCCAAAGCAGGTCTCTCTGTGTGTTCTCAGACTCAACAGCACAACGGATATTTAAAACAGATCTTGGTGATTGTTGAACACCTCATGTAAAGTATGTGAAGACATTCAATTCCATTCATTTTTTTAACCTTCTGACGCCACAAACCCAAGTCTATAATTACAACCTGCTTAGTGCATGATGCTTTGAAGTCGAGTATTTGGAAGGTCTTTTGGGGACAATAACATTTAAATGCCTTAGTTATATTGAGTTGTGTTCATCATGATGAATTACAATTGCAATGACCAAGTTTCAAATTAACACAAAGCAACACCTTATTGTATGTGTAAAGTTTCAGCAGTTGTTCAGTGCCACTGTGTCTGACATTGTGACCTTTGTTTAGATTGGAAAACACCGAGATTTTCCATATATGCAAATGGGAGAAGATTTTTCCAAAGCTTATGGAAATGTGTAGCCTGAGTGTGCAGGCTGGGCAGGGATCTGCAGGACTGGAGACAAGACTGTGCTGCACTGGGAGCAGGGCTGAGCAATGAATGGAAATATCATCAAAATCACAGTATGGCCACGAGCGTTAGGTTCAAATCACAGGAGCTGCAGTTTTTTGATAAAAGGTAAAACATGTCCCAGCAGACCTTTATAAATGAAGCACTGTGGTGCTACAGAGATGCCCTGACCTGCAAGTCATACTCTCCTCCAGATGTACGGGAACATGCTTGTTTGGTGCAGACACCAGCAAAAATCACGTATCGTCATTTTTATATTTTTTCCAGTGAAAATGAAAATGCAAAATTGACCATTCCCACTGAAATTATGACTCACACTGCCATGGCAGTACGTCTCAAAATAACTGCAATACTATTTTTTTGCACATTTTTCAGCCCAAACTAGGAGTCACAAGTTACAGAATCTAGAGTGACCCAGTTAAAACTAGTAAAGGCCAAATGAATGTGTCCAAGTGTGTGAAGTGCAGCATGTGTGTTTTCCCTAAAAACACCCTTATTATGAAGCAGACGCGCAGCTGTGAGGCTCTACACATTCAACATATGGTTCAAGAAACGATAGTGGAGGGAAAAAACAACCAGAAGGCATCTCATAAAAGACTTTACATAAGACGTCACACACGTCACATGACAGCAAGACAGGAAACCAGACATGTGTCTGCGCAATACGTTATCAGTGTGTGTTTGTGCGGGTTCAACTTGAAAGCATATTTTCCACAAGAATACACTTCACATCCTTCACCACCACTGCCTGCCTCACCTAAAATTACACACACATACAGTATCTATTTCCTCTTCTTTTACAGCTCATACTCATACTGTGGCGATGAGAGACTCCCTGGTTCACAGTCACATCTCTGACATTATGATTCGAAGGACAGAAACTAACTCGTTCATACTAATCGCTGAATGTTGACGATTCATTCACGTCTGGCTTCATCTCGCTTTGTGTATATTTTGAGTTGCTCTGGATGACACAAATTACCTGAAATGTGTGTGTGTGCATAGTAAGACAGTTATCATTACGTCTACTCACACAACCTGTTCTGCTCTGAGAACACAAAAGGTGTGAAGGACAAGGTCCCTTTCAAGGCGACAATAACCAGAGATAGTTTGTGACTGACATTCTTGGTAAAAGAATAACTCGACTGCAGTTTGTAATTTGCAACACAGTTCGGGGTGAAAAAAAATAACACATTGTCACACACAGATTCTAAGCTTCTACTGGGTCCAACTAGCAAGACAAAAGACCAAATAGTCCTGCTTTATTGTGGTGTATTTTCATAAACCAGCTATTTGACATTGCTGTAGAGATGGGCGACATACCAGTTGTTATTATTTGATTTTTGACCTTAATTTGTTAGGTATTTAATTCACTCTCTGTCAGTCTGCTCATTTCATCCATAAACACTATATCACAATATCCTCCAATGTCACAATTTAACACAATTTAATTTTTATCCCTATCTGCCACTCGTACTTTACTGATAATTAACGAAAACAAATAGGGAAGTTACAAACACGAACAATGTCTGAACAACCAGCTCAGGGAAGTAAACCATATCAACATTTATCACATAACACTGACTGCTCCACTTTGAGGAAGACACAATGTCAACAACACAAACAGCAGAACTGACACAAGAAGACTGACATAGGAAGAGACACACTCTCTGTGCTTGAGTATTACTTCCTCAGTCTATTCCTGGTTGTCTGGTGAGCTTCAGTAGAAACTAGACAAACAGCCAGAACAGAAAGAGAAAAAACACCTGCTCCTCTGATTTGCATAGACACACACACACACACACACACACACACACACACACACAACAGACAGGAAGTGAGAGGCAGACAGGTAGAGAAACATGCAGAGATGAGATGTGGGGAGGAGACAGACAGACAGACATGAAGAGGAAGACACACGTCCACAACCTTGTTTACATACCAGGACAACACACACAACAACAATGCAAGAGTAAATACCCGCATTCATGCGTGTCACAAGGAGCTTATTATGAGCGGAAGTGCATGTTTGTTTCTTTCTTTCCATCTACAACTTTGAAACTAATAAAAAACATTTGATGGCGATCAGTGTAATTTGCTGTCACATTGGGTAACAGGAGAAGCTAACAAACTTCCGTTTCTCTTATCTTGGACAGTAGCTGCTAGCTAATAGCTGAACCTTTGAACTGGCGGAAATGTGCACACAGGAACCATGTCAACAGTGAAGTACAATAAAAACAGAAGAGGAAATTGCTCACAAGCTAACGTTGCAACCCAAACTGTCGTTTTGCAAACACCAGAAACAAAACATTTTAGAGCAGGTGAACTTAGCAGCGACTACTAAACAAAAATGATGAGCAGCTATATTTCACGCATGCGCACGAGTACAAAGGCAAGGCAGTTTATGACAGTGAGCAGCCGACAAAAAGACAAGCGGAAATGAAGCCTTCAAATCGGCCTCGATAGCGAAGAGATTCGGGTTCTGTGGTGGAGGTGGCGGTTGGAGGAGGGTTGAATAAAGGCGGCTCTTACCGACACGCAGGGGCTGGAGCTGGTGCTGGGGGTCGGTGAACGCTGCACGGTAACCAGCGCCATTCAGCGACCGGGAAGCGGACACCTGAGAGGAAGCGACAGCGGCGAGACGAGCATAATTGTGTTTGTTTGAAGGGGGAGAAAACCCAGTTGAAGCCGGGTTGTTTGTCCTCTCTCGCTTTTTTTCCTCCCTCTTCCTCTCTGATCGCGGACTATTTGACGACTCCCCGGCTGTTTCCTCTGTCAGAGACACGTGCGCATGCGCAACTACCCTGAGCTTGTCAATCCCGATTAACCGTGTGTGTGCTGGACGTAAACAAAGCAGCTGTGGGCAGGATGCTGTCTGTCAGTCAAACAATAAACCTGCTGATTTAAGGGTGAATTATATTAAAAAATCATGTCTATCGTCAGCCTACAACAATTACATTCAGAAAGTTATTTCTTAAAGGAGATCTATTTACTAATCATTCTAAATGTATTTTGTGTTTCCTTAAAGTTGAGAGACATAAGTCATTTAATGATTAAGATCAATGAAGCAGAGTGTGCTTTATTTTATTTCATGTGTTGGTTTAAGAGAGTTAGTCTAAACCTGTGGCACTCCAACTAAAAGCCAAGGATTATAAAAGCAGGAGTCATAAATTCTTCTGTGTACACACATATATGAGCGTCACTGAAGTGGGTGCAGTACTGACCAAGGGAAAATGTCAGGTGATATTTCATGACTTCTGAGGTGCAGTCTGCCTGTCTGGACCTGCACGGCTACACTGTTATCTTCACTGCTTGGGGGCACAGATCAGGGATAGCAGCAACCATAGCCTGTCATAAACCGCACACTCGTATGTTAAGTGTGTGTCATCAGCACATGTAACACAGATACCCAGGCGTGCAGGTATGCAGAGACGTGCAGCACCAGCACTACCACTATCATTACAGCCTGGAATCTGTCCCCTTTCCTCCCACACATGAATAGTAGTAGCCTAATAATCAGACTGAATAGCCAAAAATTACAGATGACAGCATTTCAGACATGTGGAGCCAGAAATATCAGATATTTGTCCACTCCCTTCACATTTTTCACTAACTTCACCATTTGTGCCGTCTGTCCATCGCTCTATCCATTCATCCATCTATCAGGCAGCTTTGGTCGTTCTGTTTGTACCAGAGGGATTAGCAGTGAGGCCAGAGATGAGATGAGATGGAGATTACGACAGAGATAATGGTGTTTGGATTTAGAGTCACTCAGAGGAGGCAGTGGGAATGCAAAGCTGCAGCTTTAATCACAGGTGAGCCATGTGCTCTCTGATCTGATTTAAGAGAATGACTTACCACAGGTTTAGAACAGGGCTGATGACAGAACATAACAAATGACAGGCAGTGACCACAGACTGTCAGTCTTGGTTTCCTCTGCAGTATGAATAGCAGACTCACTTGCACATTTCATCACAGCTAATCTTTTAAAGTAGCACTTCAAGTCATTGACTTACCACAAAGTGATGAGCTCCTGTCTGCTGACTGTAATTATACTTAATAATAAATCCATTATATCCTCTATATCATTAGTATAGCACCTCACTGCTATATGATGTGCAGTCACAGGAATAGAAATAGATCTATTGTAAGCTTTGATTTCTGGTAATTTTGCTGATATACAGAAGAAGAGAAGAAGAGTTCAGGACCCCTTCAGTGGCACATGAGGTGAACTATAGGGGGCACATGAAATTAAGTATCTTTTCCATACTATATTCTTATTTTCCTTTTTCTTTTGCAGTACTGCACAGTTCTACCTCACTGGGCTTCTAATAATAATAATTCAAATTCGACAGTCAAAAAAAGACAGCAAAAATCAATTGTTTGATCTGCTCAGAACTCATAAATATGCACCCTGTGATGTGGGCTTCCATTGAAAGTGGAAAAAGGTTGTATTAGGGGGTCAAAAGAAGAAGATTTAAGAACATTTAAAAAAAATAAATAAATAAAAGGGAACCACAGATATTGAATTAAATGTATATTCTCCCAGCAGACAAATATGATATGCACTGATTAGTTTGTAAGTTTGCTCATACTTGGAGTTTGTCTTTAATTATAGATAATTCTGCAGTCGACTATATCAGCCTTTGTTGTCTTTTGTAATTATATATCATTATCTATTAACAGCGGTTTAAGTCAAGAAATTTCTTTAGTATCCAGATTAATTCTGTTATATTTAAATTCTGAAACTTTTACAGGTTTTTCATAGATGTATATCCTTCTTTAACAAACTGGTGTTTCACAATATTTGAGTCTTATTTTTCTGAATATAATCATGAAAATGTGCTCGGTGTGCACACCTGAACAGCTGCGCACTTGTCTGGATGAACTGACTGATTTACACTTTGGGGAAATATCGCCATCTAATGGTCGTCAAAATAAACACAACATCTATTTGGATGGATGATCTATTGTAACATGCTTTTCAATATCACGGTGGTATAGTTATTTTTTAATAGTCCAAATATTTCACAAATTAGTGATAAATTACATTTTGCGCATCATGGCCATTTGTTTCTGTCTGTCTAAAGTCCGCACATTCGCCACAGGCTAATAAACCAATATTTAACGAATACAAAAAAAATCTAACTGCCAATATATTAAATTATGCTATATTATAATGATCAACAAGTGTATTCAGATGGAAGCTGATATGTTGTATTTATTCGAGTTCGTTAAAATATTGTGTCGAATCTGCCGCCCTGGTTCACACTCAGCAAAGCAAGATGGCGGTCCCTACAAAGCAGTAAGTTGCAAACATGCTAACGCGATTACAATGATGTATTATAACATTACATTGCTATTTCAGTTCTTTGGGGCTGTAGTTACAGTCACGATAAAGAGCTTAATTTACTGTAGCGGCCGTGGTTTTACAGCTCATGGTTACTTGTTAAAACGGTTGTTCGTCCATTGCTGCTCTTGCTGCTAGCTAACAACATGCTAACGTTATGCTAACCTCGCTTATAAATCAGCTAGTTAACGTTAACAAAACTAGAGACTGCTTTGTTTGTATAATGCTTCAAATTTTCACTTTTTTCATACCTGCCATATATGTATGAATTAAGCTGCTCCTTCATTTGATCAGAAACACGGCAGCATTTCCTTTAGCTTTTTGCCAATGACACTGTCAGACAGAACTAATTAAACTTTTATAGCTCATGTTAGTCATTGAAACGGCAGTTAATTTGATAGGTTTCAGGAAATTTTGTTTCTCTTTTTTGTGCAAGACTTATTGCACAATAAGAGGTTTTCTAAAGTCAGTTTGCAGAAAGTTACCTGTGTCACAAACAAGTCTAATATCCGTTTAAAGCTTCTTTTAAATGTGGCTGCTCTTGACACTGGAAAATTAAAAAGGTACAGTTTGCTCTTTGTAAACTGCTGACATATAGTGTTTGGAATATGTAGTGTAGTATGTTTTCCTGATGAATTAGGACTTAATTTCAAGATTTTTGTAGGATAGGGTTTAAGAAGCCTTGTGTCCTGATTGTCCACAGGTATGGGCTGATATTGCCACAAAAGAAAGGAGCATCAAAGACAGCTATCCTGCAGAAACCCTCAGTGTTCGGGGATGACTCAGATGATGAGGTTTGTAAACGTTTGAATTTGTTATAAGCATCTTTGGCCTCACAAATCTGTCTCTTATCATTCCACATACCACATTATCCAATCATGTAATAAAAATTAAACCAATTTTTGGAACAGAAAACAAAACACAAAAGTCTATACTGAATGTTATGTTTTGTTTCTCAGACCTCAGTTGGAGAGAGTCTGCAGAGAGAAGCGGTCAAAAAGAAGATGATGAAGCAGGTGAGAGGAAAAAATAAAAGACGTTACGTACACAAACACAGTCATTGCTCTGTGATTTACATTTCTCTGGTCTTGCTCTTTTTTTTCCTTCTATGTCTAAAGACACGTTTGGAGATGCAGAAGGCCCTGGAAGAGGACAGCACCGTATATGACTATGACGCTGTGTACGATGACATTCAAAACCAGAGACTTGAGAGCAACAAAAAAATTCTGCATGGCGCTGACAAAAGGGTATGTTGAACACTTAAGAGCTGAAAATTCACACCTCCTAAATTCTGTTGGAGCAACACACTGATTCCTTGTTCCTCATGAACATAAACCTAATTTTTTTTGTCCTTGCCTCTTTATTACAGCCAAAGTATATACACCAGTTAATGAAAGCAGTTGAGGACCGAAAGAAGGAACAAGAGCGAAGGGAAGAGAGGAAGATCCAGAAGGAGAGGGAGGCAGAGGGAGAGCAGTTTGCCGACAAAGAGGCTTACGTTACCTCCGCCTACAGGCAGAAACTGCAGGAGCAGAAGGAGGAGCAGGAGAGAGAGAGGAGAGAGGCAGAGATAGAAGGTTAGGCCGATTCCAGTTCCTTCACTAATTTGTGCCAATTGCAGTTGGAGAAGCATCTCTGTACTCAGGGCACACAAAGTATAACTTGAAGAGAGATTTAAAATGCTGTGGAAAATATGCCTCACAATGTAAAAGATTTGTTTGAATTGTTTTTGTTTTTCATAGCTGCTTTGGACGTCAAGAAACAAAAAGACCTGAGCGGCTTCTACCGGCACCTGCTGAATCAGACTGTAGGAGAGGAGGCGATACCAGATCGATCAGCAAACAAGTAGGTCATACCTCAGCATTACTTTCTCATTCATTCATTCAACACAACAAGCGCACAAAGATTCAGAGACTTTAATTGTATCTCTCTGTTTCTGCTTTTACAGATCTCAACCCTCAAAGGTTTCAAAAGACACAGAGAGAACTTCACCTGAACTTCCCTCATCTATGTCCCACGACAATATCCCAAGTTCGTGCAGTGACAATGAGGAGGGCCAGGAGCAGAAGTCTGGGTTTAGCAAGCCTGCAACAGGCTCTGCACACTCGAAACGCCAATACAGACAGAGGTCACCCTCGTCAGGGAGTGGAGAGGAGAAGGAGAAAGAGAAGGAGAGAGACAGACACAAGAAGAGCCACAGAGATCAAGACAGGGACAGAGGGAGGGACAGAGATCGAGACAGAGAGCGGAACAGGGGAAGAGAAAGGGATGAGAGACACGGAGGAAGAAGAGATGACAGGGACAGAAGGAAAGACAGGGACAGAGACAGAGGCAGAGACGATGACAGAAGCAGAGGCAAGGGGGACACAGACAGAGAAGACAGGCACGGGAAGAGGGAGAGGAGCCCCAGAGAAAGAGAGAGGGATAAGAATGGGGAGAGAGAGAAGAGGAGGAATCCAGATGAAGACAAGAGGAAGGACAAAGATCGGGAAGACGAGAGGGAGAGGAAGAAGGAACCAGAGAAGGAGAAGGCAGTGAAGAGGGAAGACAAAGATCCAGAAAAGAATGAACACAGAAAGGAAAGGGAAGATGAACAAAGTCAGGAAGGCGAGGAGAAAGAGGAGAAGGCAAACAAGTTTGCAAAGCGCAGCACGGATCAGACTGTGAGTTCGGCCAGAGACCGGTACATGGCCAGACAGATGGCTCGCTCGGCCTGTAAGTCCTACATAGAGAAGGAGGAGGACTGAGCAAACACCCTTGAATTGCACACAACCTTTATCTCAACTTAGAGGATAAGACTAATGTCATTTTCTGTTTTTCAACAAAAGACCCAAACCAACTCTGAGTGAGTTGCTTCTTCTGCCATTACTTTCTATCTTTAATTTTTCCTCAAAATGTGAATCTTTAAAAACTGGTCCTGAGTATAGAGTTTTATCTAATTGTCCTCTCAATGCTCAGTAATTGACAGAAGCAGCTGGACACTGTAGTTCTCAGCAAATGTTCTTCAAACAGGAGTAAATAGTACAATTGTTTGACGACTATTTTCAGCTGTGGATTAAAAGACATTTGCTACACTAGTGAGTATTTACAGCACTAGAACAGTGTATGTGAAACTGGCTTAAAATAAAGGACAGTGCCCATGTTCGCTGTAATGTAAGAACACGTCACCGACGGCAACAGGACGGAACATTGATGTGTCCTTAACAGTTTTGGACAAAAGTAGAGGTCTGTTGCAAAGAAGACTATATCAGGCTTTGGCTCCACAGACAGTACTCGTTAGTTGGATCAATGCTTTGATGGTTTTAGTCTTTTCATGGGATTTGTTGACAATAAGAAAAAAATACAATAAATTGCCAACCTTATCCTGCAGCTGCTGACGCCATCATGCACTGCAGTGGACAGATCCAGACAGCAGAGGGTGCTCATGGTCTGTAGCGACCAGAGAGACCTGGACAATACTGTTTTTCTTTGGACTTGAATAGGTGGGTTTTGAGTATCATTGTGAAATAAGAATGCTGGCTTGTACATATGAATTTTGAGCCTCTTGTAACATCACATAAAATTAGGAGTGTACATAGGAGATGTTATCTTATTGGTTTATTCAGAAGATGAATGGAATGAGGAGTGAGCCCTTGATGTTGTGTTTGATCACTTTTGTTGAGGTTTTTGTATCTTATGTAGTAAGTGATGAGTTAATAAAATAATTTCTGCTCCTCAGTTTCTTCTGTTGCTTCCTGTTTGTTTTGCAGTCATTTGGGGTTGGTGTTAAAATGTGAGCAAGAATCAAGGTTTCAGCTCATATTTCAGAAGGTAACAGCGTTTATTCCACAAGGATCGTTTGATCACAGAAACCTGTTTTTCCAGCTTTTCTCACAGGATGACATCACTTTTAAGAGAAGCAGCAATCAGTTGCAGGAGTTCTGCTCCTGTGTCAGCTGTGGTCTAGTTGTACATGGAGATGTTGGCCCACTGAAACAGAAGGAAAGTTTATAGAGTTGTCAATAATTATTTTCATGGAATACAACAAGTACATTTATTTAAGTACGATACTTTTTCATTTTACGGTTTTACCTTATACTGCTACAACACTATATTTCAGAGGGTTATATTTAGCTTTTTATCAATTCTTTATTTGACAGTTTTAGCTACAGGTTATAGATTTTACAAACAAAACATCTTCTGCTCATAAAATATTCATTGTTATGCATAAAACTATCCACCTGTGTGTAAAAACCAGTCAAATGCTACTTTTACTTATGTTACTTTACATGCATTTTCCTAGTAATACTTACATACTTAAGTGACATTTTCAATGCAGGACTACTTGTATTTTTTTACTGCAGTATTGCTACTTTTATTTCAGTAGATAATGTAAATATTTCTGGGGAAAAAAAATAAGAATACATGAAGAATACATTCCTGAATGGCAGTAAGTGGAAACAGACTCACCTCTTCCCAGGTCATGTGGATCACTCCATCCGATGATTTGTCATTGAAAATATCTGTAAAAGAAAACAAAGTACAAATGTGACATTTTTAATGCAACATAAACTTTAACTACATCTTGAAATGGAGAAAAACTCTGTTCAGGTCTGAGGTTTCGAGGTGTATTTCGTTCTTTATGCCCACAGTCCTCAAGGCTCATGTCTCAGAACAGGAGAGTGGTGGTGAAAGTCATGTGATCGGTGTTTGCCACGTGTCACTCACTTGACATCTTGTCCAGGCGTAACATGAGAGTGATGAAGGCCTCCATGGAGGTGGAGGAGAAGCCTGAATAGCGGAACATCATGAGCATCACCATGCCGTCGTTGGTGTTTATTCCTGGACACAAGCACTCCAGTTACAATAGTGAATATGAAGCACTGTATTGATATGAGCTTATCATTAACTCTTAGCTAAATTTAAATGGATCAGCAGTGTTACCTGCAGCCTCAATGGCCCTCCTGAGCTCATAATCAGACAGGGATCCACTCTGATTCAGATCAGAGCGATGGAAGAGTTTCTGCAACAAGATGAAAGATGAAACTACATGAGAGCACCTTACTCCTGTTTGTCAGTTTTCGTTTATTAACTGAATCAGAAAATCAGAGGAA
>JBBMOC010000360.1:43842-73382 GCA_037975185.1 Centropyge bicolor
GGAGGAGATCAAAGCAGAGTACTGGGCCGTGTCTGCAAAGTCAGGTGGGAGTCAGTCACACGTTCACATGAACAAAGCCTCGTCTCCTGTCTCCTGTCTCCTGCCTCCTCTCCTGTCTCCTGCCTCCTGCCTCCTCATCCTCTGTCTCTCATTGTTCCAGGAGATGGGGTGAAGGATTTCTTCTTCCGCGTGGCGTCTCTGACTTTCGAGGCCAACGTTTTGTCGGAGCTGGAGAAAAGTGGCTCGAGGCACGTGGGTGACATCATCAGTGAGTCCCTGTGCTCTGTGAAGTCTCATTGTTCAGGAGACGGCACCGTGTTCAGCTGTTTCTGATTCATTTACCAGCTGAATGTTCAGAAGTCGAGCTCTCAGGAACGATCTCTGGTTTATCTTTGCTCTGATACTTTCACCTGCACCTTGTTTGTGTGACTAAAATAATGTAATTGTTTATTTTAATGCCGAACATGTTAAATTCATATGTGCGTTCCACACAGGGCTCACAAACACAAACACCGCTCACGCACCCACCAAGAGGAAGTCCAACTGCTGCTGATGAGAGAGAGTGGACGGCCTGGACGCTCTGAGACAGTGACGTCACGGCGCTGAAGGAGACGACTCAACAGACCCGTGGACTCAGCTTGGCTCAGTGTGGACATATATATGTGGATAAGCTATTGTCATATCAGCTAAACAATGTTGTATTTGTGGAGTTTCTGCGAATGGATTGAGAGGAAGTTGTAAATTTGATAGAACGAGGCTGTAAAGAAGAAGCAGGACGAGCAGCTTCTCTAAAGCTCTGTGAAACGCTCAGTTAACATTTATGGAAAGAGGACGATTGTTCTCCTCTGGATCTGTTATTAAACTGCACTTTGTTGACGCTTTCATAAACACCCGCCTGTCTGTTGGAAGCAGTGTCTCTCTCCCATTACCAGAGAAAATGTCAGGACCAGACCGAGCGCATTCCTCTGTGGTTTCCTCACTCGTCTCCCGTCATGTGTCTGTGCTGCTAATGTGCTGCGTACGCCGGCTCCCATGACCACCGCGGTCATGCCCACCACGCATCTCTCTCCTCTGACATAAGAGCTCTCGTGATCCTGAAAATGGCCGGATTGTTCGCAGGGACAGGAAGGAGCAGCCAGTCACATCTGAGGCAAACTGATTTCCTCACTTCGTTAAGTCAGACTGGAGAAAGATGTGTGTTCTCAAAAGCCTGCTTCTGTTCTCTGCTAATCTCACACACACACTTTCATTAGAGCTGATTATGAATTTGTAAATAAACTGGTTTTGATCACTGTGTTGTCTTTCTGTTAAAACACAAAAGTCAGAGAGCGGAAAAAAAGAGGAAAGTTGGAAAAAAAGTTTCACATACTGTTCCCAGTTAATCACATTTCTACTGCGAGGAAAATCGAGAATGCAAACACACACACACACTTACACACACATCACATGTCCAGACAGCCAGTTTGTTTCCCAAATTAGCGTGAACAAGACTGGAGGTAGAATATGAACACTTTTATTAAAGGGATCACAGGTAGAAAAGGTCATCAGCAGTGCCAGAGACATCATTTCTCCTCATCGCCAACTACTGCCAACAACCAATCACAGCCTCCGGGAGAGAGATGCTGTGTCTTAATCTGGCCAGAGACGTGACACCAAGTTAACTCATAAACCATAATTACTTCAAACAATATGCATATTATGGGACCATGATACTTTGCACACTGCGAAACGAAGCACACCATTGAATACCAGCGCTTCTCATTTGTACTGATGCACAGCCGAAGAAAAAAAACACCTGAACGCAGCAGAGGGATGCAGAGCGGCCGACACACAGATTCAATGTGTTTGTAACGACGATATATTCATTGGACTGAAACAGCTGCGTGCAGTTGGGGATATTATACAACGTTAGGAGTATAAACAGAGTGGGCAGTCAGTCTGACAGTATCTTCTGCTGATAGTGTTACAATGAGGGAAAGTTGAAGTCTGAAAACAACCAGAACACTGAAAGCATGTGAGCTGCAGCAGAGGTGTGTGAGGAGATCACATTCTACAAGGTGGCAAATATCAGAACCCAAGAGTGAACACTCAGTGAGCCACAGACATCGAAGACACAAGAGATTCAAATGTGAGTTCACTCTCTGACGCTGCCTGGACGCTCGACATGGTGAGGGACCTCCACTCTGCCTGTTTCAACAGCTTTAAAATGTGAACTGACTTTTTCTGCGCTGCTTTGCACAAATGATGAAAAAGTCAATTAAAGAACAACCAATGTTTCCTCAAATGTGGCACATTGTTCTCAGATAGGTCAAATAAGAGACAACAATACATTAGAGGCTATGTACAGTCAGCTGATCAGAATACAGTGTGTGGTGGAGACAGAGAACAAGCAGTCGCTCTGAGGTTTCTCATGAACTCTTTCAAAATCAGCCTCATCCCTCACACTCAGCCTGTGTGTGTGTGTGTGTGTCTGTACAGTCACAGATGTGTTTGCTTTGACAGATGTGAAGAGCAGAGGCTTAATGTTCAAACACAGGAAAAAAAAAAAACAGTCTTTATTCATTCTGACTCATTCCATACAAAAATTCAATTTCCTGCAAAGCGCTCTTTTGGCAATTGCTTGCAAAAATCCACTAACCATCAAGGAGGGAAAGTTGTGGAAACTGTAACTGCGTCCTTCTGTCAAAACCATTCATGGATCAAACTGAAACCCATCGCAAAAATAAAGAGAGCAGGACAGCTTGTCTGACATAGTCTGTAGGTCCATTTCCTATAGGTAACTGCTGTCAGGTATTTCAAGTGTTTTTCTTGTCGTAGTACTGACTTTCTGCATGACATATACAGTGTAATTCTGACTATACAAAATACTCTGCAGCCACAGGAGTCGGCTGGACACGAGGAGAAATGTTTGGGATGAGATGGGAGACAGAACACCAGGATGGAAGGAGCTAAGACGAAGCATGATACCAGACTGACAATCGGCAGCTCCAACACGACGAGGTGAGGGTATGAAGGGACACTCAGCTGGATGGAGAGGCTGATGGGTGGTGGTACAGAGGATGGAGTTGGGTGGGGTGGGGGGGTGTCGACGCCCCCCTGCGTGTCCTATCGGTCCATCTCATCCAGCAGGGGTGTGGCGTCTCCGGCGATGGACATGGGCGTGCTCTCGATCATGGGGCTGGGCGACGGCCGCGGCGTCATCCTCTGGGCTTTCTTCCGCCCCTCTGCCGCTTTCTCCTTCAGCCACTGCTCCGCCATCTTGCCCCAGTCCACTGCAGAGGCGCTGCTCCCGCTGGGCCTGCAGAGAGGGAGGAGAGAGGGGAGGTGTTTGAGTCAGAGTGTGGGAAGGAACAAACAGAGCCCATGCTGAAGCAGATTCTGGGTTTAGCTCCATCTAATGGAAACTGAGAAAGTGTCACTCTCAAATGGACATCCAACATTCTGACTAAAAGTTAACTGTCACGATCCCTGTGCATGAGTGATCAGTTTGACTATTAAAGAAGAAGCTATAGTAAATCAGGAAACGTGTGTGTCCATCAGCTCCCACACACCCCCCTCCCACTCTTACTTTGGCTGCTGCTGCTGCGGCTGTTGCTGCTGCTGCGGCGTCCGTCCTCTGGAGGAAGTGGAGGACGACGGCGTGCCGGACGAGTGGCCGTGATGGCTGCTGTGATGGCCGTGGTGGCTGTGGTGCGACACGTGGCTGCCGTGCGGGTGGGCGTGTGCGTGAGAGTGCGAGGACTGCGGGGTGGAGCTGGTGTACTGCGGCGTGCCCAGGGCCTGCTGGCTCGGTGTGGTGTACGAGTAGCTGGGCGTCATCATGGGCGTGGCCATGGGCTGCTGCGGCGTGGCAAACACCTGCAGAGGACAAAGCACCGGTGGCTCAATTTGAGAAACGTCAAAATACTGTATATTTATTAGTCTACATAATAAATCTCATGGGTCCAACTGAAGTCACATCTAGTCATTGCTTTTTTACAGTCAAAGTAATGTCAGACTTTAGGGAAGTATCTGAAATCTTCCTCCTCATCTCAGCAGCTGGACAAGCGTGTCACTGTCTGTGCTTCATAATAAAGAGCTTGTTGGATCGAACACATTCATTTCTGTTTATAATTCCTGGAAAACAAAATATCAAGCTCATAAATCTACAAGCGACCAGATCAACTGGTGCAGTGTTTCCTGCATCGACACAGAGCCTCCTATTGATCATCATCACAAGATGTGACGTAGCTGCATCTTGCATCATCTCAGTGTATAAAGACTTAAAGTAAATGTTGTTCGGTGCCACTAACATCTCCAGAACAACCTCTTTCCTTCACCTTCACCGTTAAAACCTGCACTCACGTGATAAGCAGAGGAGCTGCCCCCTCCCCCTCCCGTGCTGCCCCCGTAGCCGTACTGGCTGGAGCCCCACTGTGCGGGGGTGGTGTTGGGGTTCTGGCCCTGGCCCGTGACTGCGGCGATGGCACTGAACATCTGAGAGGTCATGTTGCGAGGGAGGGCGTTGACAGCCCGCGTCAAGTCTAGGAACAAAAGAGTATGTTAGGAAACAGTGAACGGACTCATGGTGAAGCTGTATGTGTGTGAACAGAGCCGGACTCACCTGCGATGTTGATATTGGCCGGGGTGGCGTTCAGGGACGCAGGCGTCCTTGTTCGGCTGCTGTTGCTGGGAGTGATGCCTTGGATGGAAAAAATGTGTAATGTTGTGATGATCCACAATATATTTCAACTGTCGTAATAAACACTATAAACCAGAGGAGGAGCTGGTGTCGTCTGAAGTTATGTCAAATCTTGGCTCAGTTGTTGTCTCAGTGTCAGACTTTGAAAACCCCTGATATAAACAACATGCAGTGCTTCCATACCTGGCACAGGCTCCTGGTAATGGTCCTTAAACCAACGGAAGAGTCCGTTCACTGTAGGAAATATCTGTGATCGGTAGCGGAAGCCATCGGGAGTGATGGTCACATACTCAACCCTAGGAAGAAAAAAAAAAAAAGACGGCATATTAACGATGTTAACGTTCCACAAGTATGTGAACCTTGTTGTCAATCAATCCAGTAAACATCTAATAAAAACCATCTCGGAGCAGCTGTGTGGGAGAGCAGGCAAGAACTGTGCCGTGTTGAGCAAATACGACAAATACAACATGACTCAGAAAGGTTCATATTTGCAAACATGAGTGTGTGTGTGTGAGTGTGTAGCAGCTGTGGACCTTCACATGCCACCATATGTCACACTGACTCATGAATGACATCGTCGACTGTCTCTGTGTTTGTACTATGAGCTGGAGTTGGAAAAGCTTGAGAGGAAAAATAACATTAACAAATACATTTTAAATCAGCTTCCACTGACAAATCAGTCCAACTTGTCCAGTCAATGTTTTTTACCTCTGGCATCCTGACGGCAAGTCATCGAGTCATAAAGAGAGGAGAGAGAGAAAGGTTCTGCTCACCGTGGTTTTCCACGCGGCTGGTAGCCCAGTATGAACTTTCCTGGCAGCTCTTTACAAGCCGAAATAAAGTAGGGAATGAAAGTAGGCTTCTCCCTCTTTGTCCTGACCAATAACTCCTCCATTTTCTATCAGAGAGAGAACACGACACAGGGAGATTTGAGACGTGCAAAATAAGTAACATTCAAAAGACAAGAACATCTTGAGCAGAGTGAATCAGTACTGACCTCCTTGTTTCCCCCGTTGCACTCCTGGAAGTACTTATGCCCCAGTAGATCCCGGGCAAACGATGCCATTGGCTGAATGTAGCGAGCGGTGATTTCATCCAGATCTTCAAACTCCTGCAGAGAATAATGCAAGAAGCTCTTTAAACACATGCAGCAACAGTTCATTTTCTGCAGGTTTGATCATGAAGCACGAGATGATGCTGAATAACAGACGAGGAGAAAACAGCTTACTTCATTGTTGATCCAGAGCGTGTGCCCTAAACTGAAGGCGTTCTCTTTGCCTTCTTCTCTCACGTCCACATGTTGGTAAATACCATCAGCCACCTGCAAAACATCACTCCGTCAGACTGGAACATGTGCTGAACGAACATTAAAGTTTAATGAGAACTTCTTCATACACGTCTCAATTTACTTTAAATATTGACTCATATTGTGTTATTTCATGCACATGCAGTAATGTGTTTCTTACTTTCCAGGTGACAGTCAGGTGGTTCTCTCCCTTGCTGCTGGGTCTGATGATCAGGTCTCCCTGGTCCAGGGTCTCCATCATCTTCTCCGCCTGGTTGAAACTGATATTGTGGAAGTTGGGGTGGGCGATCACACGCTTGATGTACGCTAGAGAGACAAAGAGCAACAGCATCAGGACAGTGATGTGAAAGAAAACATTGTTGGGCAAACAAAGTGTGTCATGATTGCAAAGTAGGGCAGTGGACTGTTCGCTCTTCTGATTCACTTGAACTAATCCTGTTATTATACTAACGTGTTCGCTGTTGTTTCTTCTTGAGCTCCTCGTCTTGCTTTTGGTCTTCGGACTCTGTGTCAAAGTCATAATAGCTGTCCTTGGGAAGCTTCCACTCATTGGCCTTGTCCATCAAATCTGAGGTCCGGCACGTGAGGTCGACGCTGAACTTCTCAATGTCGATTTTCATGATGCGACAGTGGACTGTCATGCCCACCTGGAGGAGGAGGAGAGTCACACAGGTGCCCCAGAAGGAAACAAGACAGGAAGGACAGGAATATTAACCTTAATCAACAGATCTGGCAGTATTGAGCAGTGTAACTGGCACCAGCTGGAAACTCTCAGAAACATCATATTTTTGCAGGTGAGATTAAGAAAAAAAAGAAGAAATATGTATAAAATTGAAAAGCTTTGTCAGCAGGGGATGACAAGAAGAAGATCTCACCTTGACCCTCTCCTCAGGGTGTTTGACCACTTTGTCACTGAGAAACTTGGTGGGAATGAATCCCTGGACGCCGTTGTCCAACCTGGACCGCACCCCGATGGCTTGACCCGGACACGAACCGCTGTCAAAGTGATTCCACACCTAACATGGGAACAGAACAGACAAGACCTTCAGGTGTCTGACTCTCAGCTGCTCTCCAACATGAAGCTGTCGCAGGTGTGTGATACCTCGCTGAGCTCAGGGAAGTTGTCCTGCTGGCAGAAGGGACACTGCCACAGCCCTGTGGCGTCGTTGCGGATGGCCTGGTCGTAGCTCTCTCCCTGAGGCCGCCGGTGAGCGATACCAGTCACTACACTGGTGATCAGCTTACCTGCAGGAGAAGAGGAGTCACGTGCTACTGCCTGCTGCACTCACATACTGCTGATCTTTCATCAAAGTGTTCTTGGATGCAGTGTGCATTACCAATGTAGAAGGTCTCCGGGGTCTCCTTGGTGAGCAGGTTGAACACCTCCTCAGTGTTGGGGACTCTGTAGGCAACTCGAAGGTCTTTGTAGCGGCAGCTCAGCTCTGCACGGATATCGTACAGAGTAATTCCCTTGTTGCCGTAACCCTACGAAGAAACCAATGATAAAACTCTGTAAATGGATGTGAAATATGGCTTAAGTTTCTTTTGGCTTCACACTTGCTTGAAACACACAGCGGTGTGTGGCATGCCATGTTGTCTAGACTAAAATATAATGAGTATTCTGCACTGTAGCATATTTTCCTTCAAGCTGTTTAAAAATGCTAGTTTGGCAACAGAATGCATGAGACATCGCTGCCATCGAAGCCACACACACACACTGACCTGTCTCTCAAGCTCCTCAGCAAAGGCGTCCAAGTCCAGATCTTTGAGACGCTCTGGGTTTTCCAGGATCTCCTCCAGAGCTCCGGCAGGGTTGGCATCCTCTGCCGACTCGTCATACTCGAGGGCGTCCACAGCCATCTTACGAGCCCACTCGTACGTCTCAGGGTGGACACGAGATCCATCCAGAACCTCGATGTAAGAGTCCGTACTGTGTAGGAGGTTTGAGAAGAAAAACCAATGACGATATCAAAGAACATCACAAGAGACTAAGAGCTTGGACAATGGGAAACATCTGGATGGTCTGAGTGTGTGAAAGACCCCTGCAGGGTACCAACCTGTCCCCGAGCGACGCAGTGTCGATCTTGATGAAACCAGCACAGTTGATGAAAACTTTGGGTCCCATGTGACACATTGTGACCAGCTGGGTTCTGTTTTCCAGACGAGTGTTGTTCTGCTTCAGAATCTGCACAAAGACAAAGACCACAACAGTTATTGGATCGGCACACAGGACGCTATCCTGTCAGATATGACACAAGAAATGAAAGCACATACCTTAAGCAGGTGGGAGCCCTTCCTCGGGCCCAGACCACAGACATACTGGACCAGGCTTTGAGTGTGAGGATGGGCGATGGCCTTGTTCACATCCACTCCCACCTCATTGACGCGGTTGATGAATTCACAGTAAAGAGCAGAGAGCAAATCCTCCTTCACCACATGTTCCTGAGAAGGAAGGTGAGAAACATACATAAGCTGTTTGAGGCTGCAGAGTCACACTGTATCTACACAGGCAAGTTTTAATTACACTCAAGAGATGGAGATAAAACTACATGAGTGCACCATTCCTTCTTCTCTCACCTGTAGCGGGTGAAGTTTGAGGCAGAGAATGTCATCATCTGTGCTGCAAACCTGAGCGTACTCCATCAGGGGATCCTGGATCTTCCTGGCAATCGACACAGCCTGTCGCAGCAAGGGGGGGTAATCTCTAAAATCAACCTGCACAGCGAGGAAACAGAGGGTCAGGTGAAACTGAGCAGGAAAGGAAACACTTGGATCCACCAGTTACGAAACTTAATGGGGTAAACCACAGTTGAATAAATAAAGCACTGATGTGTCTGTGAGGTTTGGAGAGTATTCACCTCAGACTTCTTGCTGTTCATGTACAGTGTGGCCAGTTCATTGTCAACGAGCTCCACTCCCACAGCGGGCAGAGAGGACTCCTGCTCAAGCTCGCCGATAGCCCTCTTGATGTCCTCCATGATCATTTGGGCATCTCTGCACAGAAGGCATGTTTTTAACATTTCAACCTCAGCTCCATTGTAACTTGTGAATACTGGTCAAAATGTGGTGTTCCATTAGATTCAGAAAGACATCAATTATTTACCTGTTTTCCCCGGCAACAGCGACCACGTGAGGTTTCTTGCCTGACAGGAACTTCTTGAGATTTTCAATGTCGTGGGCCTGAGGTTAACACACACAAATGAGTGATCGTCTCACGGATGCGGCCAGCGACATGTTTTTCTAAAACAGAAAAGCATCTGTTGGCACAGTCGTGTTCTCTGCTTGTACCTTCTTCTCTCTCTCATCCTCCCTGAAGGCGTTCCTCCTCTTCATGAAGTAGGGCAGACGCAAAAAGTCAACCACCTCTCCTTCCCCGTTGATCAGAGCACAGAAGACTGGTGTATCTCTGTGACAGCAAAGTTTGGAAGAAACTAGATTGTTACATACATAAGCAGTCATTTATGCAGCACTGCTTGTTCCTATATACCTGTAATTCAAACGTGTGTTATATGTGCCACATTTAAAAGTGAGCACAAATATTAGCTCCTGATAGACGGTACCTGAGGCAAAAGAAATAATGTGATGCACATACCTGCTGGGGGCATAGGCTACACCCAGCACCCGGATGCCTTTGCCCTGACTCTCATCCATCAGATCATCGTCTTCCTCAACCTGCTGATCTGGCCTGTAAGGAGCCACCTTCAGCCAATTATACAACCGACGACAGCAGGACTACGAGAAGAAAGGGAAAACGACAAAGAGCTCACACTGAGTTCAAAGGTTAAACACTAATCAAAAGATAATGTTTAGCAAATATGTGGCTCGATAAGTGTATGATGTGTGTCAGTGGTTTGCTGACTTTCTGAGAATAACACTGATATAATAATGGAAATCGATATCATGACAAATTACCCTGACAATGCTCTCTTTGGCCTCAGCAATCAGCTTGCTCTTGAGCTCCTTGGCCATCTGAGGGTAGAGGAACTGAGTGAGAGCTCTCTCTATGGCTAAGGTTCGCTGCCTGTTCCACTCCTGCACCTGGTGACTGAACTCATCCCTGTAGTAGAACTGTTTGATCTCATCAAAGTACGTCTGGTCCCCAGCGTATCTGAGAAGAAGGGAAGAAAGAGAGACAGAAAGGAGAGCCTTAACATTACCGGAGTCATAATTCAAAAGCCCCGTGCTCTACTGACAAGGATGTGGATAAAAACATAAGCTGCAGCTTAAAATTTTAAGACACAAAACTCAGGGGATCTATCCTACTTATCAACCCCTCCTCTCCTCCAACATGCAAGCTAGGTTTCTATACAGAGGATAAAAATAGGACAGCAGTTAGTCACATCAGATCCTGTGCTTGGTACGTGTCCTGTGAGGCAAAGGCATGCGCAGGAACAACAACACTGACAGGAATAGTGGGACCTTGATGTGCTTGTATGCTCATGATTTGCCTCATCTGGTTGATTGAAAGTGACTGGATGTAAATAGCCAGGCTCCTTAATCCTTGGGCTGTCTATAATCATGAATTAACATATGTCTGGATCGAGGCAGTTCGTTCTATGCAGATCTGGCAGACTGACATCACTGAACAGATTTTTCTTTATTCTCGTCTCTGGTTTCTTACCCTTTCACCCCTATAAGGTCTATACAGATGTCGATGGAAAGCAGCCCCTCGTCCTCTGCCAGGCACATCTTCAGGAACTGATCCCCATTCAGCTCTTTTACAGGCTTGTTCTTAAGATACTTGAAGGAGTAGGCAAAATGAGCCTCATCCACCTCCTACAGGAAGGAAGCAAACAGCAAGGCAGGTTTAAAATGGGACTCAGAGCACGGTCGGCAAGGTTGGAAAACTTTCCGCGGTGCGTCCAAACCTTTTTGCCTTTCTTCGTAGGCTTGATGTTGATCTTGGCCCTCTCCTGAAAGGTCTGTCGGAGGACGTGTCTGACCAGAGGTTCACGAGCAATCTGCATGGCCACCATGTACCTGGTTCCCTCCAGCACTGCCTCTGGAGTGGAGAACTGACTGCAAACATAATCTTTGGCCAGCTCTACAGGCTCAGCTGGGAACTGCTCTGTCTCGTGACGCTGGTAACTGTCTCTCAGATTTTCTCCAAACTGCTCTGGAGTTAACCCAAACTTTTTAGCCAAGCCATCTGCAGTAAGGAAGAGGAAGAAAAAGAAGTTGAAGTACTACCAAACCAGGAAATACGAGAAAACAAGAAACGCCAGGGACACATTGTCTGCCTCTACCTGTGCATGACAGCTACCTCGCTGAACTATGGCGGACAGATTTCATATCTTTAACATGTTCTACAGGTATAGACGTTCAAACTTCAGTGAAAGGTGAAATGTTGCTGGTACAATGCACGCCTGCAGCTCAGGTAGGCAGTGAAAAAAAAAAAGAGACTTACCGAGTCCGACACTCTGACAGATGCTGTACATATCTCTGCGAGACGCCAGCTTGAGGTCAGGTCCTTTCTGTTCTTCTTCTTGTTCTACCTCCAATTCTTCTTCTTCACCTAAAGAGGCGCCAATCAAAATGAGTCATGCGGCTTCTATCCATCATCGCTTACTGAAATGGTCCATTCAGACACATCCATCTTACCATCCTCTGACACTTCTTTGATCTTCTTGAGCCTCTTCTTGTTGGCCTTGGCAGCATTCTGCATCTTGGGAATGTCTCGACCATAGTAGAGCAGAAAATGGTTGTACACATCACCTAGCTCCTCAAGAGTCTGCACATCTTTGAGTCTATGAAAGGAAGGATAAAATAGGTTTGAACAGGACAGGAAACCAGCTGTATTTGAATTTTTTCAGATTCCAGGAATTACTCTTTGCTTAGTGCAGTCACAACCAAACACTTATTTTCTTCCTCAGCCCTCCAGTGCTAACAGGACTTACCTCTCCATGTCAGCTGTGTCCAGAGGACGGATGCCGTCGGCCAAAGGTTTGTCAGGGTCAGCTGAGATCTGCTCAAACTGGTAGGACTGCATCTTCTGAAACAGTCGGGTCAGGTTCTGTTTCCGAGTCTTCAGTTGAGTCCACTGGTGGGGAAGAGGATCATCTTTTAAAATAATGTTTAATAACTGAAGATGCAATTATTCTATGATCAATCTTTCATTCTGACTGCCAACAACGGCTTTCTGCCTGTCATCTATAACTTCTGCAAAGAAAAGCAATATCAACTATACCTTTTCATCCCACTGCCAAACTTTCCACAGGTCATTGATGTTGAGCTCTGGCTCCACATACTCTTTCCTGTAGAAAGCTATGAATGGAACCTGAAAAATGAATAATGAAAAAAGGGGTTGTTTACAACAAAGTCATATTTTGCATTGCTTTTTAAAAACATGTGAATGACTTTTAAGAGAACTTTAACCTCAAATGAAGAAAATAAAACGGCGAGGGAGCTCACTGTACCTCAAACTGTTGGTTCCTCATGAAGTTGAGGGCCTCTTTGATCTTGGCAATTGTGCTGGGGCCTTTCCTGCTGAAGTTTGTAGTTGTCCCCCTGTCTAAATAGTCTGTGCTCTCCTATTTAGGCCACAGAAAAAAAACAAAAATATTTCAGGAAATGTTAAGGAAAATCCAATCATTTATTCCACAAAAAGAAAACCTGAAAAGGTTGTACCTGCATGGAGATAGTAAGAGTGGAGAAGCCATGTCTGAAGATCCACTCTGCTTCCTCTTCCAGCTCATCATCCTCAGCAGCTTTTACAGGGATGGATCGCAGCTATAAGATGGAGAACCGAGTCAGAGAGACAACATCGGACAGAATAAATAAGCTTTAAAGGCAGTCACTATGACTTTATAACGGTCTGTATATGAATGTAACACCAGAGTATCAACACTGCTAGCATCAAAAACACTGACAAACACACACACCTGGAACCTCTCGGGCATGTCTGTTGTACGGATCTCATTGTCTTGGTCAGTCATGTGACTACTTTCAAGCTCACTGGGCTCATAGATCTCAAAGATGCTCTTCCTCCCCTGCCTCCTCTTGGTCTGCTTCTTGGGTCGGTCCCAACCTTCTTCATCCTGGTCCTCTTCCTCCTCCTCGCCCTGGTCGTAAGCATCGGCGTCAAAGTCAGCAAAGTCAAAGTCACCACCGAAGATTTCTTGGGCCTCCTGCAGAGCTCTGTGAAGAGAAGAAGAAGAAGCAGAGATTATGCATTTTACTACACTCACATCTCAATGTGGCTTGCCATTTTGTGTTGTCTGGTTTCCCAATCTACACTAATGTTTTAAATATGAAGGATGAAATGATATTTGAGCCCTACTTGATTATTTAATAAAGCAAGGAGAACGGAGGAAAACAAGCTTAAAATCTTGAAGGATTGAGGAGGAGACACTCACGCATCTGTGTATCCAGAGAACTTCTTGCCCCTCTTTTTGGTGATGGGTTGGCCATCATCATCCACAATAAAATCATCTATATCTGTGGGAGAAAAGCAGAGATTAAAAAAACTAATAAATGCTATTATTCAGAAATCAAATGAGTTTATATTTCTCTATTATTTCTCTGATTTTTAGATACTTCGAGACAGATGTAAAAATCCTTTATTCCTAGCCTACCTGATTCCTCGTCCTCTCCTTCTTCGTCGTCGTCTCCGTGATGAAGAGGTTCATCAACAGCCTCGCCCTCCTCCAGCTCGCCCTCTGCATCGCCATGAAAAATCTCATCTGCGATCAAGTCCTTCTCGTCATCATCTTCTTCATCATCATCAAGTGTTTTCACACGGTCATATTTCTTCTTCTATGACACAAGACAGGAACGACATTAGCACTCTTAGCTTAAACTTTTTAGTTTACAAAAAGGACATGAAAATTCTGGAAGTCAGAGGATAAAATTGAATACTATTACTACAGAGAAAATAGTGATGACAAACTATTCTTACCCTCCTTTTCACTTTAACACCCAAGTTTTCCTCAATTAGATCGAGATCATCATCATCCAGGTAGTCGTCATAATCTGCAAAGAGGAAAAGGGGAAACTACTTCAAGACAAACTTCAACCACTGTAAAAACAGATTATTTGTTTAGGAAATTAAATGTTGAGCAATAAATGTTTAGGCTTTGCATCACAATGACTCAGAATTCATATTTTCAGTCTGCACAGCTGCTACAGGCAGTTATCTCTTTACTGGGTTCAATACATTTACATTACATTACATTTACTGTATTTGAGAATTAAACAAAAACACAAAGAACTATTATAAATTGCATCGCACATATCTGCTACTGTTACTTCACTGCAAATGCCGTGGCAGTCAAGCAACATTCATCTTCCATTTACATGAGTGAATAAATCAAAAACAGTGCCAAAATCTAAAGAGTTGTTGTGCAACTGACTGAGTAAACAGGTTTTGAATAAATCTGGTAAAGTAATTACAAACTACAGAAGACTTGAGAGAAGAAAGCAGCAAATGGGATAGGTTTTTTCAATCTCTTCCTATTGTAAATAAAAGTAAGAGGTCATTTTACACCACTATCACAGTTATTGCAGTGACAGGCCACTCATATAGGAAAATGGGTATGAAAGCAGGTTAAAACAACAAGGAGTTTAGAAAGGTTCCAGCACATCCTTTACATCCCTGACTTCTTTATACTAATATCAACCTGCAATAATACACTGTATCAAGGCTGCAACCCTTTAAAAATTTCTAATGAACTTACTGCGCTTTTTACGTCGATGCCTCACTTCTTCTTCTGAGTCACTCCCCCCTCCACTCGCACTCCCTCGAGCTGCTTCTTCGTCCTCCCCCTCCTCGTCGCCATCATCAATGAGTCCGCGTAAATTTCCTTGCTCATCCTGGTCCTCGTTATCATCCTCCTCTTCATCTGTTGAGACAGGATAGATAAGTGGTCCTCAAATCATATATCCCCACCTCCAAAACACATACCCAGAATTAAGCAACTAAAATCTCACCATCTTCCTCCATAAACCTCTGGTTCTTTTTGGGCTTTAGGTCTTTCTCTTCAAACTCCTCTTCTGACTCCTCAGCCTCACTCTCAATGAAGTCTGACATGGCTGCTGTTCCTGGGAAGAAGAACAACACACTTAGAGCAAACTTCCTCAGCATCATCCAAGCATTACTACATTCTTGAAGGCTAGTCACAAATAATCAAGCCACATAAAATGTTCTTTATCATTCTGCTGGAATTGCAATTTCACCCAGTAACATCCAGTTCCCTGCCAATTCGACTTTAGCTTTAAGATTGGAAAAATCATCTGGCTCTCCTGAAAAGTTCTGTGGGTTTGAACCCAAACATTGGGTTTTTACTCCATCTATCTATATGATGGTGAGTACTCATGTACTGTCCTGTCACACAAGTATATTTACTTAATATGCGAGCAATTTTCAAGCTATTTGATAATGAAAGTAGAGGGAAAAACCCGCGGTTACACATGAGAGCAACGCTTTTTTGGCATATTCACAAAAATTGTCCTAAAGACAAATAACGTGAAAGCAATTAAATAATAGACAACCACCCTATATGTTCAGACTTGTATGTGACCAAGTGATGGGTTTATGTCACAGCGTTATAATATCAGAAGGTTACAACAAAACTACATTTATCCTAACCCAACCTTAACGTTGTCGCAATGCGCAGACACAACATACAGCGAAGATCAACCACACTGCTTTCTTTTAATCTATTTAAATCTAACTTAGGATGATATCTTTTGGCTGATGAGCTGTCTGGGAACAAACATTAACACTATATTGTGATATATACGTTGCCCGTTAACGTTGCCAACATTAACTATTGTCCCAGTCAGCTAGCAAGCACCAATTAGCGTTAGGCTAACATGCTAGTAACGGTGAACAATTAATGTTCATCCAAGTATTATCGAAATGGCCAGAAAGCATTACCCAAATCACAGGAGCTTCATTCATAAATATAGGTTAAGTGTGTCACAATAGATAGATCATAAATGAAGCAATGCTACAGAGATGCCTCGGCCTACAAATCATATTCCCCAGACGTAAGGACACATGCTTGTTTGGTACAGAACCCAACAAACATCACATCATCAACATTTTAATATATCTTTTATGAGTAGAAACGAAATGTAAAATAGACTAATTATACTAAAATGGTGACCCATATCAAAATACTTGTCAAAAAATGATTTTTCTGCCCATCGTTCAGCCCTAAGGTAGATGCTAGTTAGCTAGCGAGCAACCTTTTACCAAACAGCTAATATTTAATATCAACATTGCTCATTTGAACTGTTGTACACAACGTGTAGTTTAGCTGACAATAAAAGAACAACCGAATCAAATCCACAGTGTAAAAATAGACCAAGGCCTTTGAGTCAACCTTTGCAGTCTATCGGTAGTTAATGTATTAGCATATAACTAAGACGTTAGCTTAGCATTAGCTGGAGCGACAACAACATCCAACTGCAATAGCTGTAGCTAGTTAATGGCTGGTAGCATGTCCAAAGTTCGCAAATGACCACAATGAAACTGGACTTACAGGTCTCCCTGCGGCGGTATAGTCCGTAAATATTTACAATATAACTGGATTGTGTTGTATTTTGTATTTCGGGGAGCTTGTACTTGTAAAAATGGCCGAGAACGAGCGGCGTGAAGACTTGAATTCCGGGATGCAGTGAGGAAACTTCCATCCTCTTCAGTTTCAAGGTGACGCCCCCTGCTGGTTCACCTCGATTCTACATTGAACGAAACAACGAGATACGACTACACAATATCATTACTGCTTTTATTAGCGAATATGCTATTATATTATTATGATTATAAAAACATCTCACAGTGACGCCGAATGAACTGAATATAAACCAATAAATTCTGGTGAGATTCGTGTAGGTGCCACTCCCAGTCGCTAGGGGCGCTGCTCTCCGAGCTTCACACTGGCGGACGGTGCTACTTTAATGACGTAGCGAAAAATAATACAAATCTCAAACAGGCTCCAGAGACTCTTTGGGTTTCAGTAGGAAATGGGAAATTTAAACTATGCTGTTCTTCCACAATCTGTGCCAGCGCTTTTATTTTTGTTATCCTGTATATTGGGGCTGTCACTCGGTACTGAGCTGAGCTTTGTAACATGCGGTTCAGTCATTAAATTGCTGAATATAAAGCACAATGTGAGGCTACACTCACACGACGTCCGCTACGGTTCTGGTGAGCTTCCTCTTATTAAACCTCTATTAAGCATTAATAAAGAGTTATAACGTGTTTTCCACTAACGTTAACTTCGTCTACCATCGTCCACCTCTGTAACTGAAGCGGTGCTGTTGGCTGAATATTGTAAATGTCTGGTGTCTATGTACAAAGTGTCAATGACATTTAATTCATATTGACTCCGTGACGTGTACAATCAAACTGTGACACCCACAAAAGATAGTTGTCTGTTTTAGGTTTTAACGTTACTTACAAACCATGATGAAACATTAAGACAGTATATGAAAAAACATGAACATTTGGATTTCCCTTAGAAAAGATTTCTTTTTTCCTTTAATCAACAATTACAACAGTAACAGTAAACACATGTGTTTAGCTCAAATTTACCAGTGAATATGAGTTACCATCAACCTTGGCAAAAACAGATCTACAACATTAGGTCTGTTTGGTCTGTTGTTATTCAGGAAATCTACCACATGTACCACACTGAGCTGTATGTGTTGAACCACATGAGCTGCTGGTTTGCCAACATGAGCATTTGGGTTCAAAGTCAAACCAAACACTCGCTAATTTAACTCTTAAATGTGTTTGCAGAGCTTCATACCACAAACTAATTGAGTAACTGACTGAGTTTGCTTGTTCACTTTCGACAGGTTTGTTCACTGTGAGTATCTCTGCAACACTCTTCTGTTTACTGTGTGTGTTTGTGTGTGAGACAGGTAGCGGGCAGCAGTCTGTAACAGGGGTGACTGCAGTGGAAGACAGCAACAGCTACTGGAGTGTTCGAGGGACGAGTGGAGCCTTGTGCCATCGAGGAACCCCGGTCATGTGCGGGCAGACGATCCGACTCACCCACGTCAACACAGGCCGTAACCTGCACAGCCACTACTTCTCGTCCCCGCTGTCCTCTAACCAGGTGGGTGGTGTGAGAATTACACAGTTTGGTGTTATGTGAAGGATTATCCACATGTAGCTCCTGCAGACAGAAGATGTTAATGTCTAAAAAAGAGAAGTTAAAGCTAAAGCCATGTACAGGTTCCTTGTAGTAACATTATTAATATGTACAGAGATGATGCCGATGCAGAAATGTGAAATACCAAGAGGTCGCCTTTCACTTTTACTGAAACCCAGAACAACAGTTTGATGTGGACCTGAGTTGACAGCAACTTTTACACTTCAGGGAACTAACAAACTCTGTGGGAAAACAGCCTGGGGTCAGCAAAAACCTCTCTATTTTCGAGGAAGTGTGAAAACACTGTCTATCCGAAGTGTTATATGGCCGGGAGATATGTACCTTGAGATGATAGAAGGTGTCACTTAGGCATACTGTTTATACCAAGCTAGCCAGATCAAGGTTTTTATCACCATGGAAATGCTAAATTAGATATATCACAGTAGAAGAGTTTATTTACATTGCTGCAATGATTAGTCGATTAATCGTTTAGTTGACTGAGAAAAAATTAATCTGCAACTATTTTGATAACCGATTACCTGTTCAGTCAAACATTTGTCGGTTCCAGAGTCTTCAGTCATTCATCATAGTAAATTAAGTTTTTTGACTGATGTTTATACGAAAGACAGAATTTGAAGCTGACACTTCAGGGGGGAAGTTGTGATGAGCATTTGTCATACATTCTTTGACTTTTAATAGACTAAACAATGAATTGATTAATCATGAAAATAATTAGCAGATTAGTCTCTAATGAAAAATAATCATCAGTTTTAGCCCATATGCACATAACCCACAATGACAGTGTCATATGCACTGTTGGCTGTAAATCACATGGTGAAGAAACAGGAAACAAGAGTGACAGAACCAAACATGTCCTATTGTACTAGCTCAGTAAATAATCAGATCTGTGAAAGCTTTCACGGAAAAAGGTTCCTCATCTCTTTCCTCTTTCTCGCTCTTCCACAGGAGGTGAGTGCATTTGGCGACGAAGGGGAAGGGGACCACCTGGATGAGTGGACGGTCCAGTGCGGGGGATCTGTGTGGCAGCGAGAGGAAGCGGTCCGCTTCCGCCACAAGGCCACTGACGCACTGCTGTCAGTGACAGGGGAGCAGTACGGACGGCCGATCCACGGTCAGAGGGAAGTTCACGCCATGTCGAGCCCAAGCCAGCACAGCCTGTGGAAGGCCATGGAGGGCATCTTTATGAAGCCCAGCGAGAGCCCGGCGGGCAGCCGAGACTACAGCCACCAACACACAGAATTCTGACCTTGACTTTTTTTCTCTGCTTCTGTCACTTCCTGTTTTTCTCTCTGTCTACCACTGTGTTCCTACCTCTGTCCCCAATTACACCTGTACCAGCAGCTCCTGCCTTCGCTTCCCTCATTTCTCTTCCTCATGAACTTATCCGTCATCTTTTCAGGAGACTGTGCCAAAGTCTGTCATGAATCAGGGTACAATGACTTCATGTTATCAGTCCTGAACAACCTCTCTCACTGTGTTCGTTGTGTTGTAGGAAACACTACTTGAATCCTCAAAGATCCAGCAGCTACACTGAGACAGCTAACAATATTGAAATGGCTTCATAGTTTGCCTTAACAGGTCCAAGAAGACCTAAAGGTATTAAAATGCTGTTTTACACCATAAAGACTAATCTTTATTACAGTTTGTGACACTTTACATCCTCTCAGCTGTTATTTATTGTTGGATACCTGCCATCAGCAGCCACACTACAATGCAGAAACAGTGCAGGTTTTACACAACATTGCATTCAAGTCATCAAGTAAATCTTGTGTTTTGTTGGACTTAAAAAAAAAACGTTACACTTGTGCCTTTATCCTTTTTTAAGAAGTTGTAGGTGTTTACATTGTGGAGCCTTTCAAACGTTTGGAAACATAAGGATTTTGCTGTGTTTTTATGGTATTTTAAGCCATACTGTGCTCAAAGAACAGATAAGCAGTGTTACTACAGTAAATTACCTTTTTCACCCTTTAAGTCAGATTCAGTGCATATCAAGTATCCCACGCTAACAGATCGAAGAGAATAAGCAGTTTTTTTTATGTCCATCACTAAAGTGGATGCTGTTTATTGCCATTGTTTGATCAGTGTCCAAGTGCTGGGAGAAAGTATAGTGTTTTACATTCATGCTGTCTGTGCATGTGTTAGATCAACTCTTTGTTCTGGAGGTTCATATGAGCTACAAACATACAATGAATACCTCATATTAAAGCAGTTTTGTATGCATACCAGTATCAGTGTCTCTTTACTTTTTCATTTGGTCACAACAAGACTTGAGATGATCCGACGATTTTTACTGCGTCCATCATTTACCAACATGAATTATGAAATAAAAGCTAGACACCAGCCAACCACAGCACAGACACTGCACTGTTCCTGTGTCCACCCTTTGATCATTAATACAGTAGTCAAGCAGGTTGGAATGACCTCTCAAAGTCCAAACCCTTCATTTCACCCACAAAGATGGAAACAGGCTGGAGGATTAGCAGGACAAGTTGTTAATGTCTGTCTGCTCCATTACACTAATGCCTTGTTTTTCCACCTAATGGCATGTGTTGGTTCATTATGTGGCAGTTAATAGGGATCAGGTGCATTTGCTATGAGGCTGTTCTCATTTGTATTTGACCCGTGCTCCCTAATGACCACGATTCAGAGGAAATACCGATGCCACAGGAAACTCCTCTCTGACTCAAGTTAGAGGAATAAATTCACCTCCAGCTATCACATCGAGCTAAAGAGAGTTTTTAAGATGCAGATCCCAGCAGTGGAAGGTTAACCTTTAGTCTGTCACACCTGCCAGGGTCAGTCCACTCAAAGCTGTTATGTTTGTGTTGCTACATGAGGAGGATGTGTTGTGTGGAGGTGTCAGAGCGCTGGATGTTCTGCATCTGCACGAGGACGCTGCAGCGAGGGCCGCTCGGCGAAAACCACGCACGCTGCCGTTCTATTTATAGGGTTGGTATTTACACTGACATTGCAATGATCATAACAAGTGACAGACAAAGCAACAAGCCGACTTCATACTGAGTTTTATAATTATTAACAGTGAAAATATTTTACTGTCATGTGTTCTATCTAAGAATGTTACTGAGCAGCATTGTGTATATGTTTTTCATCCAAGGCACAAACATCTTTCAAAGGAAACACAGATGCCTCATATTTCTATCAAAACAAGGTTTTATTGCATAAACATATATGGATATATTTTTTTTTTAGATTAAACAGATTAAACTTATTTGCATTTTTAAATATCCATTCAGTTGGTGACTATTGCTGTTTTCTGTCTCCTTTTCTAAGCAGCATGCCAAGGTTTGTAGTACATATTTGTGTTTAGTTTTTATCTCTATACAATCTACAAGGTAAAAACATGTTTCGGTAAAAACAAATCTCCAAAGCAACTCTCAAAAACATGGAAATCATGAACTGACTCCGTCCTGTTACAGATGTGCAGTATAACAATGTAAACTTCAAAAGTGTCGATAAAAGGTCTTTCAAACGAGTTTCCCTCACATAGCCATGCAAGGATGTCTGAATGGCACGATTATTAGAGAACTGTTAAGATAAAAGTGGTCTATGCTGGTTTCAAAAGGACCATGATGCGAAGAGACAACGGTGAAAACATGGTCCACTGGTCGAATGTCAATGTGCTGAGAATATCGAAGACGTGAAACCGACTCACGAGGATACGTGTAGCATACATTATACAGCAGTTTATACAGGACTATGAGGCAGTGAGTGACTAAAACACACAATATATTGTATTCAGTGTTCATTTGATCCAAATCCACAGTGAGGCCTACAGACTCTACCCAAGATGACGTGAAACAGAGGTGATGCTGATGATGTGACCTTGTATTTGCATATTTATGAAAATGCCCTCTCCTGCACTCTGATTTGATTAATAGCTGGTAGAAACTAGAAAAAATGGCTATTACAGTAAAAAGTGGAAAGTCAAATATGTGACAGTAGTACATACATACCTACATTTAAACCAAGGCTGTGCCACCACAAAGAAAGATTAAATGGATTTCCCTGTCTGTCAAAGACGTGAAAATCGAAACAACGACATGCATACTGATTTACAGTATAATACATTTTTGCTGTGATACTTGATCTTACAAAGCTAGTTTTCATTTGAAACAAAAGCCCCCTCTCTGTTATATCCCACCCAACCTGGACAGCATAGACGCTCTCATGGTTGCACATTAGCTTGATAGAAATATCTAGTTTTGTGTTCATCCATCCCAGCAAAAGACGAGAGAACCAATAATTGCTCCAGGTTATTACTTGGAACAAACCAGCCTCCGAGCTAATAATGTCCAAGGGGAGCACCGTGCAATTCAGGAGTCCACACAGTGTGTCTTACTCTTATGGCATATGATGTTGCAATCAGCAGAAATGAACACCAACAATGAATCTGAAGATGGCTTCTACACAGGGCCGAGCAGTGCGGTGGAAAAAACTGTCACTGTCTGAATGTGACTAACAAAAGTGAATCTCAGGTCGTCTTAGTTTGAATGATTTGCTGGAAACGTTTGTTTGGTCAACGACATTTTGGGAAACTATAAAAGAATATGTGATTAGGATACTGTTCCACTGGCAGTTGATCGGTCGTTATGGCCCAGCCCTGGACCCACATAAAAAAACATCATCCTCAAATTTAATCTGTGGTGTCATTGGGATGTTCAACCTCGGGCAGCTCCATTATAAAAGAAGAGGAGCATGATAGTAAACTCCTCCAAGGTCTTTGCCAAACCTTTCCATCCCAGCGAGCTTTATAAAACTGTAGTGCCGCCGAGTCTGAACCATAAAACATAAGTATGACCCCAGAAAGTAGCACAGGTACGGCAGCTGTCACCTTCAGCCTCCCATCCAATCCTCAGCTGTCAACACAATTTAGCTTGCAGGGGAAGAAAAAAAATCCGTTCCAGTACAAAGTGAACTTGTGACACTGACACAACAAATGTCAAAGCTCAAATTCACGGGTGTTGTTCTCGACTCCTGAACACCTCGCAGACGTGCTTGTTGAAGCATTCAGCTGCAGTTCTCATTTGAACCACTAGGATGCAACCTCTTCCAAGAAAGCACATCACAGCTCCACTGTGTATCCCTGATTTATCTCACTAGTTTCTACCCTTCATACATTCTGCTGTGGAGAAGAAGAGCACAGCCACACAAGCTAAGTAGCACTATATATATATATATACAGTGAGTCCATGGTAAACTGCAGTACTGTCTGGTGTGGCAGTGTACAGACTGGCATGCTCTGTGTGGTTCATGTTCACCACAGTCGGGCAGTATTACAATGAGATGCTGAGGTGAAACATTGTCTAACAACACATTAAAAATATCATAAGGTATCTCAGCCTGGTTCTATTGTTGACCAGTGTCATAGCTCCTCTGTCACTTGATTTGATGTCTGTTACCTTTTTCGGCAGCCTGAGCTCACACTACACATGTGGACTCTACTGCCTTCTACACACAAATCAATCAGTCAATTAATCAGTCAATCAATCAACCGATGATTGATGACTGAAGAGCAGAGATAGCAGGACAGTGATGAGTGGTCCCTCACTGAGTTGTGCTCCTTGTACATACACATAAACAGTTCATGTGCAGCGGGCTGAGCAGAGGTCGTTTCACAGGAAGTGTGATGTTTAAACGCGACTGTATGAGATGTGAAGGATTTACTATGCATTTAAATACTGTGCCCACATTCACTCTGTTCACATTCGACGCCTCTTCTCTGGGGTAAATATGCAGTTGTCCATAATTACCACTGTTTGTTTTTGAAATTAGGAATGGCTCAAAGCACCTGATAAACATTTTTCGTTAATTAGAAAATCAAGTTTAAAGGGTGGTCTTGGTCTTGGAAACAGCGAAATGAAACTCACTGTTTATTCTCACCGTTTATATAAAAACAGAATTCGTTTCCAGTTCCAGGTTTCCTAAAAGTCCAGTAACTCTACATGGTGACATCGTCAATGCAAAACAAATATCTCTCTCTTCATTTCACTCACATCGTCTGCTCCTACAAGGTTCAGTTCAAATCAAACTCGAAAAATTAAAAAAAAAGAAAAACTCAACTGATTGTTTCGAGAAGTGCTTGGGTTGTGGCTGGTCCAGCTTTGGCTGCAAAGACAAGATGTGAGGTCATGGCTGTTCTGTCCACTCCCCATGCTCACAGTGCAATTGGTTACTCCATGCCGTTTCGCAGCATCTGATTGGCTGCGATCAGCATGACACTGATGATGAAAGCCATGGCGAAGGCGCAGATCAGGCTTTTCCTGACGCACGTCTGCCGATTCTTCTTCTTAGGATGGACTGAGAGGAGTGAAAGAGGAGAGAGTCAAGAGACAGTTTATTTCACAGGAGCTTCTACAGGATCCAATTTATAGTAATTGATTAATTGATTAGTTTATTGATTCAATATTATAATTCAATTTAAAAGGAATTGTTTGACATTTTGAGAAAAAGACTTATTCCCCTTAAGAGTTAAAGAGGAACCATGGTGTGTGTGTGTGTGTGTGTGTGTGTGTGTGTGTGACTAGAGCAGGACACAGTTAAGCTTAATTTACCTTCTAATACTCATTTAGTAACACATTATATCTCACTTGTTACATTTATACAAGAGCTGACTTCTTGGAGTTGGCAACAGCAAAGTCAGTGTGTCGGGCCAAGAAATTGTCCAGCATACAGAGCAACTCCACGTAAAACCATTAATAACCTTATAGGTTTTTCAATGTAATGTTTGTAATGATTAAACAAACGAGATGTCACATGTTAATTAGATCGTTTCAAAGGTGCTGATGGGCAGATTCTTTGGACAGAGTCAGTCATGTTGTTCCCAGTGTTTGTGATCAATTAAGCTCTTTCTTCTAGGATTGATTTAAAAAAAAACATTAGGTCCAATAAACAAAGCAATACTCCTGTACGTGAAAGACAAAGCTGCAGGGTCATGGCCAGGTGTGCAACGTTACACAGGAGCTGCTGGAAATGAAAACTCCACTGAATGATTAATAAACTCCACAGACATTTCCATAATCCTCAGAGTCTCTCCTCCTGCGTGTGCATTGAAAATCTGATTCATGTATAATGAATACATTTAACCTGCTTCTCAAGGTCTCACCTCCAACTCTCTGACCCAAAACCAACATGAATGAAACAGCAGCTAACATGTGGAGCTGCCGTGCTTTGCAGCTTATTTCATCAGATCAGCAGCACCAGTGTCTCTAATGTAAAAATGAGGAATACATGAGAGGCTCAAACTGGTTCGAAGACTCTCTGTGCTGCAGCAAGAACAAAGACAGGAGGGGCGAGGTGGGGCTTCTGTTCTGCTACCTGTCTGTGTGGGCAGGTAGCAGAACAGAAGCCCCACCTCCCCTTAACCCCCCCGTCTCAGTTTGTAAGAATCACACACTGCATCAATAAGTCAGAGCTGTGAGTTGAGGATCTAATAGGGAACGTTAAAGGCGCTAAAGTCCCCCCGGACAGGAAGTAGATGGGGAGGAAGCGGGCATGAAAGAGGGGGGGCTGAGGATGTGGGAGGGGGGGTGAAATGTGTGGAGTCATATACAGCTGTTCTTCACAGTGAGGCTCTATACCATTCCATCTCTTCTTTAGCACCCCCCCCCGCCTCCCTCTCCTCTTTCAGCAGCAGCTCCTACCATCCTCAGTCCTCTCCCTGACTCCGCGTCACGCCCCCCCCCTCAACATCAGAAACTCAGTGAAAGCCGGTGCCGAGGCAGCACTTCCCTGATCCTGCTTTAGCCTCTTATCTCCTCACTGTCCTGCACTTCCTCCCGCCTGTCTCTTTTCAGGACTCCCCCAGACTGGGGGCCAGGACCCGGTGGATTCATTAAGACTTTCCTGGTTTTCTAGCACATTTGATCTGTCTTTACCTTTGTCCTAGTCTGACTTTTGGAAGTTTCACAAGTTCTTATTTCCTCTTTGCTTGGTTTTGTGTCTGAAGGAAAATGCATCCTGTGTTTCACTTTAGCAACCCCCCCTCCTCATCCCTGGCCTTCAAACTCAAAGATTGTTTCTGCATTACCTTGAGATTTTTTTTCTCTTCATTTGAATATTACATCTGTTTCCTTGAATCTGCCTCAGCTTTCCTGATCTTTCTCTCAGATCACCACCTGGATGTTCATGTTGGTGTAGCAGCCTGATGAAATTAAGGATTTTATTGAATTTAATTTTACACTTAGAAAGTTATTTGGTTTGTTTTTATATGTGTGTTTTTAAAATTGTTCCCTCAACACTACACTCAATACCCCCCCCCCCCCTCTGCCTCTGCCTCACTTCTGCTGGATGAAGTTCCTGCTGTTGACTGGTGCTCTCTTGAATGGGGATTTCATACCACGGACCACTGGTGCATTCATGCTAAAATGTGCGGCAGCAACAACTGGAGGCAGCAACAGATTTGTGAATTTGTCTTTGTTTGTCTACAATTGAGCCCGAAAGATGCAGCAGGACATTCCGGGAGGTTTGCTTGTTTGCTTTCTTGCCAAGAGTGCGATGAGAGGATCGATACTGCTCTCATATCTGTGGCCTCAGAGCGGAGCTGGAGCCAGGAGGCCATCAGCTCCGCTCCGCTCCGTCACAGCAGCTTTAAACACAAACCTACCAACCAGTCTGACGCTCCCCAGTTCACACAGTGCATCTGGTGTGTTCCATCCTCACACACACAGGAAGGTGAAAACAGTCGTGGTAGTAGCCGTGACACTTCCTCTAAAACCACACCTCGTAGTAATTACATTTCTCTGTGTGTGTGTGGATGAAACAAACAAGAAATCACATGTTAACTTGTGAGCTGAGCTGGTAGGCGTGTGTTTGAGATTTGTTAAGAGCCAGGCTGCCGCTTCCTCTCCCTCCATTCATTCAGCCATGTTGTCGTGTTCATGTGGACGATTCCTTGCAGAGAGGGTGGAGGGTGTCTGGCTTCACCCTCAGCAGTAAAACTGACTGACATATCTGTCTGATGGATTTCATTTTCAGTTTTTGATTGATGAAATATGTTTTATATATAATTTAAAAATTATAATTATTAACTTAATTTACTGTACACCTGCTTTTCTTTCAGTATTCTTATGCATGGACCTAGAAGACTATTCTTAATCCTCCCAGTCCTCAGTGAGCTCCAGACCTCCTTGAGATGCTGAGCAAATTAGAGACGACAGCAGTAATTCAGATGTCTGGAAACAGGCTAGTTTAGCCTTTAACTAGGGATGAGCGAGTACACCACTATCTGTATCTGTATCTGTTTAACCATCTACATTATCTGTATAATATTATTTTCATGAACTGCAGAGAGAAAGTGTCAGATACTGCATGCAGCCACATACAATAAAAATATTAATATGGGCTACTTTGTGTGTTCAGCTATATGTGTGTATGTGTGTAAGTGGTCTGTAAGACTGTTTATTTTTTAATGATCTGTGTGAACTTCATGATTCATGCAAACATCCAGTGATGGCAAACAGGGAAATAATATGTAAGCCTTGTTCACTTCCTCTCAAAAGCACCGCGTTCAGTACGAGCAAAGTTTTTCAACTGACTTCATATCACCAGCCAAACTAAGAGCAAGCAGACGGTAAAAAAAAAAAAAAAAAAAAAAAAAATCTGACCTGAGCGGAAGCATTGTGCGACGCGACGCGCCGTTTTCAGCTCTGTCTTGTCAAATGCACCGCGCGTATGTTGGGAGAGACGAGCAGAGACATGTCTGTGTAGGGAGGGGCGGGCGCTGTGTGTGACTGGCCAATCACAGAGCGCGAAGACAGTCAGTTCACAATGAGGATTTTCCTTCAGCACGAGCACAGATATTGACGGATTTTACTCGTCTCATAATCGTATTCATCCAAAATGCTTTATCCGTAATGGATACTCGTCTGAAACGAGTATCCGGCTCATCCCTACCTTTAACTAAACTACTCGCCTCTTGGCTGGAACTCCATACTGAGCACACAGATATTAGAGTGAAGTCAATTCTCAGCAAAAAGGCAAATAAGTGAATTTCCAAAAAAATGTTGATTGTCATGTGGATCAACGTTTGAGAGAATATTTTGAGGCATGTGTTCACTTACAGTTACTGCATAAAACACACCGTGCACACGCACTTAAATCCAGGTATTTGTAACAGCTTGCTCACCTCCTTCGTACTCAGGGCAGTTCCCTGAGGTTTCGTTGAGGCTCTCCTCCTCCGTGATGATGATGTTCTCGATGTCCTTCATTGTCAGGTGGTCCCTGAAGGCGTGGAACAGCACCTGCTTCAGCTCATCCAGAGACAGCTGCTGCATGTCGAACTGCAGGGGCACAGCACCGTCAATGCAGAGACACAGTCATCACCAAGCTGCCTTCATCAGGGCACATAAATATAGACCATGAGAGTGAGGTGTGAAATGCACAAGCTGCGAGAAATGATGGCGTGTTTGAATTTGTGTTTTTTTCATTTGTTGCCTGAATGTGTAATGCTCAGGTCCAGTGTATAGAGGGAGAGGTGTCGGTTGTAATGAGACGGCAGCGTGCTCCTCTGTGCATCACTGCTGCTATTTTTGGGCGCCTGAATCAGTATGCAAACCTGCATGTGTGCATGCATTGATATAGGTGGACGAGCGTATATATGTGAGCACAATTGGCTTAATGGACGTATCAGTTCAAATGGAAACGCCGGCGCTCTCATTTCCTTGCAGGTGGATGCATCCTGTTCCATGATTTATGAGGCTCTGACCATTCACTGACTTGGAGTGGGAATCTTAGCTTGACCTTCCCGAACCATCACGTCCTTCCCGCTCCCCAGCTGATCCCCTCTACAGCCCATCCTCACACACACCAGCATCTATGTCTGGATCGTTTACGTCACCGACGGTCTCAAATACAATCAGTCGCTTGGTTTAGCGTAACAGATGGACACAGTGAAGCAGGCAAAGGCAAAGAGGAAGAAAACAGGGGGCTGATGGAGAGCGGGTGGAGAAACTGCGAGATGAGAAACACAGGGAAGTATGGCGAGGTCAGAGAGGAGGCGAGACCAAGGAAGTATAGGAGACACAGATGGAGAGAGGAGAACTGGCAGACAATGGTGCAGGAGATGTAGAAGTGTTGGTGGTTAACAGGCGATGTTCATTTCAACCAGCGAACCATAATCCTCCTGCTTCACTGCCATGTTTGCTCAGAGCTAAAAACAGCATCATTCATGCTCAAACACATTACATAAAACAGCAGAACCTGTTTACACAAGGAAAATTAGCTGATGAGAGATTAGAAACTGTGCTGCTGCTAAATGTACTGGTAGGATCGTTGGTATCAGACTGAAATGCTGCCGTCAGCTGACAGTGACGGCCCGGCTGGGTTGGTGGGCATTCATCCTTTAAAGCAATGATCCTCACTATTTTTTTCACAAGAGCCACATTGGCAGAGCAAAATCAAGGGGAGAGCC
>JBBMOC010000361.1:0-15673 GCA_037975185.1 Centropyge bicolor
CCTTTTCTTGCTCTCTCTGCCGCCGCCGCTCCTCCACCTGGGCCTCGATCGCCCGCTGGTGGAGGACAAAGACAGTAAGAATCTTCAGGGAGCTAAGTGATCAAAGTCCCCTCCTCGTCCTCCTCCTCCTCCCCTCTCTCCTCCTCCCCTCTCTCCTCCTCCTCCTCCTCCTCCTCCTCCTCCTACCTGCTGTTCCAGTTGTTTGAGCCTCCTCCTCTCTCTCTCCTCGATCTGGACAGGGTCCAGCAGAGCGGTCATGGTCCTCAGATAGCTGAATGAAACACAGGAGAAAGAACGCTGAAAGCTTCCATGAAGCTCACCTGGTTCCAGGCCTCTGATCCACGGCTGTTAGCTGTGACTGGTCAGTCACTCAAATACAGTTGGATGAGGAATATTCATACCTGGTTTTGGTCGGGTACACGCTGGTCGTATCCATGCTGGCTCCTCCAATACTCTCTGCTCCACAGCTGCTCATGGCCTCCCAGACCAGAGACAGGCTGGATGAGGGCTCCCACTCCCCCCGCTCGGAGCCGTTGGACAGGACTGGAGGTGCAGGTGGAGCTGACGGAGCGGCAGTGTGGACAGGAGGCCTCCTCTGCAGCGAGTCGAAGTGTGTGGCCCAGAGCTCGTGGTCCTCTGTCTGCAGACACAGACAACAGATCATCGAGGCTTCAACATGAAACACAGCAGCAAATTAACATGACACATGAATTGTTACTGATCCGCCTGGTTTCTCTCCTGCACCTGACTCTGCAGCACTTTCTCTCGTCTCCTGCGTTCACTCATCTCAACTCTCTGTTGGTCCAGCTCCTCCAGCCAGCGCCTCCTCTGCTCCTCTCTCCTCTCAACGTTCAGCACCTCCTCCATCGGAGTGACCTCCTGCAGAGTCAACGCAGTGCGAGACAAGACTTCAGACGAGGCAAGTATCAGTGTGTCTGCAGTGGGGGGGGGGGGGGGGTGAAAGGAAATGTACTGGATCCATGTGACGTGGTGGAATTTCAGCTTGATGATCTTTGTTCACCTGGATGAAGAATCAAACAAAGAGAAAAGGACAGATTTACCCCGAGTCTGAGGCTGGACCTGATGGCTGCAGGCTGCTCTCTGTGGCTCATGGAGCTCTGAGCTGATAACAGGCTCTCTGCGTCCTCCTCAGCCTGAAACACACAGACACGTCTTGTTACTCATGTATAATACTCAACACAGCCTCCATAAATCTGTTTAATGTGCCAGCGGTGCCTCAATGACTGCTGGGAAAACAGATCACGAAAAAGTTCTCAATTCCTCAACAACATTATTTACCCTCAAAAATTAGATGGTCAATGCCAGATGGCATAAATGAAGCTGCCGTCATCTTGCTCACATAGTGACAAAAACAACAAAACTCCAGAGATGAAAAAGTGAAACATGCTCTGTACCTGTCTGCCAGGGGCCAAACGCTGCTGCTGCTGCTTCAGTGCCACCTGCTCATCTAACACACACACACAGAGGAAAAAGGAAAAACTAAAGTCATTTGACAGATTAGTTTGATAAAGTGCTGCACCAAACAATTACTACATCTTGAATTTGAACTTCAAAGTTTCTTGTGTTTATACCGAGTTCTCTCCTCCACTGAGCCTTCTTGGCGTCCACGGCCGCCCTGCTCTCAGACGGTCGCTCCTCCATCCAGCTGAACAGACAACCGGACGACCTAAACAACAACAGCAGCATTCTGCTTTCAGCCACCACTTTAACAACACACCAGCACACTGTGGCAGCACAACGGACCTGTCCTGCACCAACACTGCTGACATGTCAGACACCAGTTCATAGATTGAAACTAAATATCGTCAAATTTCTAGAATCCTGTACATTTTATCAGTGTCAATATTTAAATGCCCTTGGTGACTGCATCCAGAGGAAATGTATTTATCTGCTGCACAAACACCTGTTGAGGTGGTGACCTCACCTGCTGAGGTGGTGACCTCACCTGCTGAGGTGGTGACCTCACCTGTTGAGGTGGTGACCTCACCTGTTGAGGTGGTCACCTCACCTGTTGAGGTGGTGACCTCACCTGCTGAGGTGGTGACCTCACCTGTTGTCTTGTTCCTGTGAGCCTTCAGTTGAACGAGTTTCTCCCTCTCCTTCCTTCTTTGTTTCTTCCCCTCCTCCTCGGTCTTCCTCCTTCCTCTTCCCTCCTCCGCCCTCATTCACTGAGGAGCCAGATTTTGATTCTGTTAGATAGAACAGAGACAAAGACATGAAGAGGGGAAGACTTGTGTCCGATCATTATCGCAGATCCTTCCATACTGTCGTCTGCTAACTGTCATTTATTTGTTGTTAATACAACCATCACTACCACTACCTTGAGCTCTGTGGTTTTCTGGTGGGTCTTGGCTTTTGTTGGCCATCTGCACTGTGTTCAGGATCTGTCGTAGCTGCTCGCTGGTCAGACACACCACACTGTCCTTCAGTCCTGCGTCCACATTGGCCAGCGTGTCTTTCAGTTCCACCTTTCCACCGGCTCGTGTCGCACCGTTCTGAGGCTGTCCTGTTTTCCCATTGGCTCTCAGGGAGCCAAGAGTAGTGCTGTGCTTGTGTCTGTCCAACTTCGCCTTCAGCACATACACATACACACAGATCAGTTTTATCTAAGATAACACATTTTATCATAAAACAAAGAAAAGCAGTATGACACTTACATTAGCCACAACTTTGACGTTTCCCCCTTTGTGATGCTCATGGGTCTTGGATGATGTCAGAGTGGAGCTTCTCCCCCCGGTGGTGGCTGCTCCTCCTGTCTTGCTCTTGGTCTCTCTGTGCCTCCCTGCCTGCTGCCGGCCTGGACGCTCCTCTCCCTGCACCTCCTCCACGCAGGACGGCTGCCTGGAGCTCAGGATGTTCGCCACTCTGGGCCTGCAGGACAACTGCAGGGACCAAGTGATATTAAATCAGATCACAAATTTTTTTTATTTCTTTTCCTAACAGCATTATTGCTACCCAGATGCTTTGATGTGTGGAAATGAAATGGCGGGCTTTAAGGATGATTTCTACCTTTGTAGGATTCTTCTCAATGCCTGCAGTGAAAGAAAGACATGACAGTGAGCAGCCATGAATATTACACCCATACACACATAAGGGCCTAATAAGATTAAAATAAGTGAGTGAATTTTCCCTGGAAAACTAAAAATGATAAAAGTCTCACCATGACTGAGTAAAATTAACTTGGGTTTTCCATTTTCAAGTTCAAACAGCAGGCCATCTCTGTCAGGAAAAAGGATGAAATATCAAAGCAAATAGCAGAAACACGACAACACACATTTGAATTTACTTTGGTTTGTGTGTAAAGTACCAGCTCTTTTAATGTTTTTGTCACCCTATAGAATTGTTGTTTAAAGCTGAATTTCAGCAAAAAACAATTTACTCTTGTGGAACAATGTTGAACTAAACTGAACAGACAAGTCTTGCAATTCAATAATATTCCAGCAGTAAGCAAGACACTGTGTGGGAGTCATCTTTTATTCAAACTGTGCTTTCCTGAAAGCACCTGTCACATATTCAGGTGTGCAGAGACCTTGTCAATATTTTGAGGATTCTTTCAACAGCCTGACTCTGGTTGGATTCATGTTTACAGGTCGTTATGGTTTGACAAATTACAAATTACAACGAACAACAACATATCTATAGGTTGAAGGTTGAACCACAGCGACTGTCTTAGAACGACAATATGTTCTTTATATTTATATTTGTGATTTGTAATATCGCGTGTTTTGATCACAAACTATACAAAATAACTGCTTTGTATTTCACTGCGACACATTCGGTCATATGTTAGCCTAGCTAGCTACTAACGTTAGTCATTTAAAAAAACAGACTCACCCGAGATTCATCGCGACAGAAAATTACACCGAAATGGCGCCACGTTCACGGACAAGCTTATAAAAACAGAAACAGACAGTTGGCAGATAATTTATGCCTTAATAAAAGCGCTTCTCTCCAGACCTGGACTGACCATACTTCCAGTCACACGCCAGTTCCTGGTTGTTAAATTGTGTACGTTGGTTGCTGACAACGACCAAGAACGGCTTCAACGATTGGTTAATTTTTTCACTGTGAAATTAACGGCCAATCAAACGTCTCCATTTAGCCGTTTAAATGAGACGGTGCTGCGTTTAAGGTGACTGGGAATTTATTGAAAACAATGGGACCAATGAGCTAAACGACTTGACTACTTTTGTTGATATTTGTCAATACTTACTGCAAAAAAACGACCACTATGGCTAATATACTTTTTAAAAGATGTCCATCTGCTATAACTTTATTAACATATATAGGAAGATTTTAAAGGTTCAATGTGTAGGATTTATGGGGATCTATTAGGATAATATTCATAATTATGTTTTCATTAGTGTCACCACTAAAACTAATTCCATCCCATTCTTTCATATAAGTGTTGTTCAGTGTCACATGAAGCCAAAAAAGTCACTTTAAAGTGGCTGTAAAGAAATGACCCAGATGAATGCACTAGTTAGTTATCCTTAAATCTAGGAGGGGGGCAGTTGAGGGGAGGGGTTTCAAATTGTCCTCAATCTGTAATCTCACCACTAGATGCCACTAAATCCTACACACCGGTCCTTTAAGGTGGACACAACCGTGTTGGTGCCTTGCTGCTGATGGTCTGTATGGGGAAATACCATAATATGTTTTATACAGTCTATGGGAAATACCGATATTTATAGTGAGTCAGAACCATTCTTTGTGAATCACGGCTTGTGGAACATTGAGAATATTGTTTAATGATTTAATCCGTCATTTATTCTTTAAACTACAAGACAATATATAAAATTAATGAAAGCAAGATTTGAACTTTGTTACAATAACCTGTGGGTATTTATTTTTCTTTTATCTGCCTCCTACCTCTCTGTGATGAAGTCCGATTCCTACCTCTTTACCACTTTTAATGCAAGACTTTTTCTTTAAATTCAGTGTGGCACTTTATTTGTTCTTCCACCTCTGATGTGGATATGAAAATAATAGTTGACCTGAAATTAATTGAAGGTATTGTTGCATAAATTATTATTTCTAACATTTCCTCTCTTTCTCTAAACATTGCTTCACTTGTAGCACTGAAGCCTGAGGTTGGCTCCTTCTGTGGAGGACGAGGGGGTAGATGAGGACGGTGGTTCCAGCAGCGGGCTGTAGGTGGCGCCAAAGCGTCGCAGTCATGCAAATGAACTGTAAAAGCCAAACAGGCTGCGTTAGCTTCACTGTAATGACGTTAGCCTGGATGTTTTTTCCGCTGTTAATGAGTTTGGATACCGGGGACCGACATCCATGAACGTCTCCGATCTCTGAAGCACAATCACAGCGACCTCCGCGGAGTCAGCTCAGCGTCCACCCGGTGATCTTAACGGTATGTTTTTATTGTGACAGCTCAGTGCCGCTAACCGGAGAGACTGCGTAACGTCAAACCGTGATGGTAGCTATTTAGCTAGCGTTAGCATGCACGGCTACTTAAACGGCAGTTGGCGTCGTTGTGACCAAACGTCCGTGTTTTCCATCAGTGACCGGGACACAGAGCAGCAGCTAAAGAAGACCTTTAAAGCGAGATGACATGAACCGGTGTGAAGTTTTACTTTCATTCTAAGCTGATTTACGATCAGTCTGGCTGACTTAGCTAGCTAGCGCGTTGTCAGGCTAAGGTCAAGAAGCTGGCCAGTCTGACAGCTAAAGCTAACTAATGTGGTACCCAGGAGTCTATAAACGTGCTATGTGGCAGCCAGCCATCGTGATAGCAGTGAACAGACACACTGGATAACCTTACAACCAGGTTATCACTGAAGCTGGGCTGGTTTTGTTTTCAAGATTAAGAGGTAGATCCGTGAAAGTTTCATAAGCTCGAAGCTAGCTCGGTGTAAATATAATTCAGGTCTTAATGGAGGTAGCTTGGATTCAGATGGGCTGCATAAGGTAATGTCGGCTGACAGGTTAGCAGAAGTAGCTAGATTGTTATTACTGTATGACATGTTGACAGTGGAGGTTTTGGTGTCTTTGATAAGGTTTAAATGGGTGTGATGGTGAGCATGCTGCTNTGTGTGTGTGTGTGTGTGTGTGTGTGTGTGTGTGTGTGTGTGTCAGTCACTCAGCAGCTGTTGAGTTCTGTCAGGGGACTCGGGCAGCAGCTGTGTATGTGTTTTTGTGTTTTTCCCAGTCGTAGTTTGTGATGTTTGAGACTGACAGATGTGTTTGGGGTTTCTCTCCCACAGGGCTCCATGATACAGAGGAAGAGCTGGGTCTCTTTTCCTCTGCTGCTTCCTCCGTTTCTTCCCTGCTTCGTCTTTATTATTATATCATACTTTATTTAATTGCTTCCTCTTTTCTTCAATTTTACATTAGTTATAATTGCTAGTTGATTATCTGTAACACTTGAACCCAGGTTTCTATTTTCTTCTCATCATCTTTCCTTGGTGTTTGAGTATCTCAGGATAGTGGTGTGTGTCAGCAGGAGCTACCTCCAGCCCTTATTTAGCATCATATACTCTGGCTATGCTATGCTTCACTAACAAGCTACTCAGCATTTCGACTCACACCAGCTGCTGAGTTCAGACATCGTGATGAGGAGGAGGATGAAGATGATGACATTTTGGCTCCTGCTCCTGTGCATTGCATTATGGGATTTATTGTTACTCACGTCCCTTCTTCATGTAATATGCAATAATGGCCCATTATAACAGACAGGAACACTTCATATGGCTTTTTGTCTTGTCCATTAGTAACCCACATATAGTATATTAGTATCCACAGTCCATGTATGTTGTATGTTCTGCATGTGCTTCCTGTTTGGATCTGTACCACATCGTCTGGTTGGAGTTCTCAGGAGGTTAAACAAGGTTTTCCCAGACCTCCTTTACCCTCTCAGCTTGGTCACTGCAGTCACTCCTCGAGGATCCCACAGTGTGTTCAGGCCACACAGGATATATTAACTCTTGTTATTGGTGTGTTTGCAAGGCCAGCGTAGGGGCTGCTTTATTGCTGATGCTACACCGATATGCTCGTCAGCCTCACGCCTCGTCTTAGCCTCACTCATGGAAAAGACACAGAGATACCACTTTTGGACTTTGGATGGATGTCTCAAAAGTGATGGCATCAACCCTTCTTGAGGCCAGATGACAGCAGGTGAAAATGTCCACAAGTCATTGGAAAGATGAGAAGATCCAAGAGATCCGGAGAAGAAGACTGTGTTGCTTTTTCCTCCCTAATTATTTAGTCTGACTTTGTTCATATCAGGTGTTTTTGTCTCTGTTATGCCCAAATTACTGTGACTGAAGTGTTCATCCCTTCAGTATCAGTTTCACTGAACACAGAGGATGTGGTGGTGGTTGCTAGGAGCAGTTAATGTTTGTCATGCCAATCAAAGAAAGAGTTGATGTAAGAGTTGTTGTCTGTGGAACTTAACGACCTGCACAGCATCCACAACAGCCACACTGGCCCCAGTTTCTGTTTGTGGCACAGACACAGACCATGTCACCTTTTTTAACTCCACCCACACAGCTCTGTTTCTGTTCTTTTTTCAACAGAGAATCAGCCATAAATATAGATTCACTACTCTTCATGACATCACTGTCCAGTGTTCCCAGTGTGAGGCCTGTGTGGTTGCTGTGTTCATATGTCTCTGATCATTGCTGCACCTGTAGAGTATCGATGTACCTGACCTGTGGAAGATTATACTCTGATGATGTCAGGTGATTCAATGCAGGTGGAACAGGTGTATCTGTTGATTGTAAGCACATTTTGAATGACATCTTTTTATGACTTTTTTTCTTTTCTTTTTTACATTTTGTCTTTTCTGGACCGTTTCAGCAGGTACAGGATATTTAGTGGGAAGAGTTTATCGGGATGACATAACATTTCTTTGGTGAGACTCAAACCAGAGACGTCTTCAGGAGTGAATGTGGTTTGTGTCTCAAGGATGTTTACATCTGTCTCCTGTTCTTCACGTCGATGTATATTTAAACCGCAGTGAGCACCGGCAGCTCTTCACCACCTCGCTGTGTGGAAGTGACAGAAATATAGAGAAACGGGTCAGGAGAAGCAGTCGCAGCAGTTCTAATAGTTCTGTCTACTGTGGCTGCCATAAAAGCTAAGAAGTACAAGTGAGACAAGGGAACCTGCTGTAAATACAAAAGCCTGGTTGGATAAAGTTAGTTAGTATGGTCAGTATAAGGCTCAGCCCCCCCACCCCCCCCCCCCCCCTCTGTGCACCTCAGCATGGACTCTCATTTCCGCCTGTTAAAATGACAATCATCTCTGGCGACAGGTCACATCAGCTGTCGCTAATTAATGCTAATTCTGTGAGTAAGCTGATGGCAAGCCAAAATGAAACTTGGCTGTTGTCTGGTTAAAGCGCTCTCTGTCTGCACTCAACAAGATAAAAACCAACCGAGTGGATCTGAAGTGGATCACGTCAGGGTCAAGAGTCAGAACCTCCCAGTGAATCCTTCATTCATATCATGTCAATAACTAAACTCATCCACCTAATAGTTTGGAGTCAGCACCTTCAGTATTTGGATCAAGTGGTTTAGTGGCTTTTTTGTGTGTCCAATACATATTTTCTCAATATTAGATTAAAAAATAAAGAATCAAATTGGTCTCTGTTTTGACAGATACCCAATGTTGAAGCATTCATTTTCAGAACATCCCTCCCTCAAGTCTTGTGTTGTAGGATGGATGTGCTTTAGTGCAGGTAATAGACCTGATACACGTTGGTGTGTTGGGACTAATCTGGTTATCAGATCAAATGTGAAATTGGTTTTCAGTTTCCATTGATTACTGGACTGATTTTACAGTCTGTCTCTTGTGGCTTCAAAGTTTATGGACTGACAGAACTGATAGTTTATTGTGACACAAGCAGCAGCTCAGTGTGTGACAGCTCAGACAGAAAGATGATCTTATAAGGTTTTCCCATAAACATGCACTGTAAAAAAGTTTATTATGAGGGTGTGATTGCAACGTATTTACCAAGACAAAGTAGATGGTAGAAGTTTTTGGAATCGTGCAGAATGTTCTCAAAGTCTTCTAACAGACCAGAGGACCTATCTTATACTTTAAACTGCTCTAACAGACGGACGGCGTCTCCTGGAAATGATGAATGTGCTGCGTACAGAATCCACTCTCTGCCAAACTGCGTACTCCTACTCTTAGATATTCCTGGAAGTCCTTAATTGGCTCTGTCTCTGACTTACTGAAGGACAGGCGGAGGATTCCCTCTCACACACAGACACATACATACAGTCCTTCAGTCAGAAATAGCAGCTTAATCAGTGTGACGGTGTAGTAGAGCTCCACAGCTTTGTCCCACTGATGGCTGGTGATGTAAGCTATGCCCATGCAGATCCTCTAAGCTGATTGGCTGGCTGCTCAGGTCCTTCGCCACACCTGGCAGGACACAGGGGGGCGATTAGAGATGGGGTTGTTTGTCTGTTTGTTTGTTTGTTCGGCCTGTCTACTCCCACGCTGCCTCCTCCAGTTGGAGTCTGAGAGAGGGTGCCGGAGGAGGGAGGGGGGCAGAGGAGGAGGACAGCCAACGCTGCCGGGACCCGACCAGCCTCATGTGTAGACGCTCGTCACACTGCATGTGCAGATACAGTGTAAATATGCACTGCTCCCATTGCAAACAATTAAAGAATTATGATGTGTAATCGCTTTATGCTCAAACATTGTGTAACACTGGTGCCACTGATCACTGCAGCAATCCCATAATACATATCAGTTCTTACTAGGTGTTTGATTAAAATATTATTTTCACTATATGATTCTTCAGTATCTGCCCTCGGAGACAGGGGGATTAAAGGAGAGGTGGAGATGAAGGGAGGGGATGGGAGGTGAGGGGATTTGGGAGAGGGATGAAGGAAACAGGAGGAGGAGGCGTGTGCGTGTGTGTGTGTCTGTGTGTGCGTGTGTGTGTGTCTGTGTGTGTGTGTGTGTGTGTGTGTGTCTGTGTGTGTGTATGTGTGTGTGTCTGTGTGTGTGTATGTGCGTGTGCGTGTGTGTGTGTGCGTGTGTGTCTGTGTGTGTGTGTGTGTGTGTATATATGTGTTTGTGTGTGCGTGTGCATGTGTGTGTGTGTGTGTGTGTGTGTGTGGAGGAGAGCAGGGGGGAGGCAAGGCATCCTTGACTTTGACCTCTACCAGCCTATTCCCAGCCCTCTGCATCAGAACACACACAGAACTCTGCGCGATAGAAACACACACCTGTTGTCTGGGAGACACATATAGATCCATAACAGAGACAAGACCACCGTACAGAGGGGTCACCAAACACCAGCTGTTCACTGAATACCCCAAATACCTACTACTGTGTGACCTGATACCTTTTGACCTGAACCAGGGATGGAATTGAAGTATGATGTTCCTTTTTTGTTGAATCACTCAACCCTTTATTGAGATAGATGGATTGTTTAAATTGGTCGACTGTCACATTGTGCTGGACTGTTTATACTGTGCTTTTTGCCTTTTTACAGTATTTTACAATTGCTTTCATGACAGACTTTCAATGTACAAAACTCTACTGATAATGTCCTTATATTTCTGTCCAAATGCAAAACACTAAATCACAAATTCAGTCCTCAGAATACAGACATGTTTAGACCACAGAATCAATGCAGTTTGAGGCCACATTTCAACACACTTGCTTATCACTTCACCATCACTGCCATTCACTTCAAATATGTGACACTGGTGGAAGAACAAAAAGGATTCAGAGTCTGCAGCCATCCTCTCGGCTCTGCCAGGGTGTATGTGGCCACAGCAGTGCTTTAAGCTAAATGCTAACATCAGCGTGTTGACATGCTCCCAATGACAATACTAACATGTGGACGAGCAGACTGAGACAACACTGCTGTCCCCACAGAGCCATGCATGCTACTGAGCTCAAAAATGCTATTTCTGTTCTGTTTTTCACTGTTGACATGTTTCAGTAGTTTCGGGTGTTCTGTGCGATTTTGAGGTCAAAATGTTGCGGATTGCACTTTTAACAATGAAATATCAGCCGTTCAGTATGAAAGTTAGTATTGATCTGTTGGTTCATCCTGAACATGTGTGTATCCAGCTGGATCACACACCAGAGACAGACAGTGTACGTGTTCATGTTCTGAAGTGTTGGACACACAGTGTTGTTGTGTGTGTAGTTTAGTGCAGAGGAATGTTAGACGTCAGGGATCATCAGAGTGATTTCACTGATCCCAGAACAGATGTGACCTGATGTTTACTGTTTTGCTGCTAACTTTAGAATTCATTGCTCATGGAAATGTTTACTGTGTGTGTGTGTGTGTGCGTGTGCGTGTGCGTGTGTGTGTGTGTGTGTGCGCCTGTGTGTGTGCGCGCCTGTGTGTGTGTGTGTGTGTGTGTGTGTGTGTGCGCGCGCCTGTGTGTGTGTGTGTGTGTGTGTGTGTGTGTGTGTGTGTGTGTGTGCGCGCGCGCCTGTGTGTGTGTGTGCCTGTGTGCGCCTGTGTGTGTGTGTGTGTGTGTGTGTGTGTGTGTGTGTGTGTGTGTGTGTGTGTGTGTGTGTCTCCAGCCTGCATCTGGGGCTCATGCTTGGTCAAGCTTGGATCGTGACTTGAGCTGAGACAGTTAGATGTTGAATTTCCATCCTGGCTAAATCTGTGCACCGTGCTGTGAGCGGTCGTGATCGGAGCCTTGATGTGGGCCCAGTGCGAGTGTGTTTCTGTACAACAGGAACAGTGTGGTTAAAAGCATGTCTTACCTTGATGACATGTTGGAGGTTTGAGGTTGTCAGGAAGCGCCTGGTGACTGCACCTCCTCATTTAACCTCGTCACTCAAAGAAAAAAATGTAAGAAACAATATCTGACTCAAACAAAGAATTAAGCTTCTATTGAACAAGCAGTCAGTTACCACCTTCAGTAAAACAGTCACAATACATGCTGGTGCAGCTGCTAAACACTTGACATTCACACTGAGTGCTGAATAGTAATTTGACTTGTTTATGGCCAAGATCTTTATCATGGTGGTTTAAAAACAAGCTCTTGTTTTTGTGCTGTCACAGTTGCATGCCTCGGCTTTGTAGGGCAATCTGCTTTCATGTGGATTGCAGCCTTTCAGTATACAGCATTACAGCATGATGTAATTACCTCTATATAATAGCTTTCAGTTTTACATTGCGTTTCGTTGCCTATCCACACTCGACCTGCAACTAACAATTATTTTCATGCTCTATTTAATCTGCAGAGCATTTTCTCNACCTAACTGACATCCTGCTTCTCCTGCCCTGCACCCAACTGTGCCCCCCCACCCGCTATCCTGATTGGGTCTCTGTGCTGCCGGCGGTGGATTGGAGCACTCTAATTGGAGGCTTTGCGAGGTGGTTTTTCGGTCTGGCGCCGCCTCCCCCCGGGGCCGGCGTGCGCTCCCAGCAGCCCGTGGTGCCCTGTGCCCCCCCCTCCCCGTCACTGCACACCAGAGCCCATGCCCAGGGTAAGACCAGATCCAGGACCACCCTGGGGTATTACAGGGGAGATCCTATCTGTCTATACTGTCTCTCAGCCANCACACACACACACACACACACACACACACACACACACACACACACACACACACACACTCACACACACACACACACACACAAACACACCTCATTCTCTTTTGCGGTATGTGATCTATTTATCTTTTTAGCAAGGAGACAATGACAGAAGTTGGGGGTGGGTGTGGGCAGGAATAAAGGCAGGTTGGGAGACGAACAGAGACTCTGATGGTGGATGGCAGATGTAACTAATAGCATTAATGATGGCTCTCTACTTCTAAGTCACACCAGCAAGCCAACAAACACAACACCAGGGTCCTGACACTGAAACACTTAGATGGAATACAGTTGTTATTATGATGCATAAGTTTAATCTCTCTTCCGTGTACAAATATCTGCCATGAGGAAAAAGGCGGAGAAGCTTTTTGAGACACACAGTCGCACGGTGTCACACAGGAAAGGTCAGTACACAGACGAGGAATGTGGTTGAGTGTGCTGTTGATGGACACTATTGTCCCACAGTGTCACACAGGGAGGTAAAAAGAAAAAAAAGAAAAGTGATTACAAAGTGTGGTGAGAAAGCTCTGGAAAGATCTTGAGAGTGTAAACGTCCCTGCTCAACCACATGTACCCCCCCCCACACACACACACACACAGGTGTTTTCAGTTATGGTGCTGGTTGTGTGGGTGCATGTGCCTCGTCTCCACTGCATGGTCCCACTCGACTCGAGTGAACTTGGAACCGTTCTTTCTGGGTTTCCAAAGTTGTGGATAGTACCTGGTACTTTTTATTGGTATCACCTCAGTCAGTCGAGGTTCCAAGCCAGTAGAGCCGAAAATAAACAGTGAAGTGCAGAGCACTGATTGGTCAGAAGGAATGGGATATATTCCCAGTACACTGAGCTGGAGCTACTGGTATGTCTGTATCCCACCAGTCCACCCTGCTGGTGTTGTGGGGTCCAGCGCCATGACAACAGTGGCCTGTAAGGAGTCTATATTTAGCCCTGGATCTCTGCCCACCACCATTGTCCTGCTGATTCAATAACAGCAGACAGACAGACAGACAGACAGACAGACAGACAGACAGACAGACAGCTGCCCACGGACGACTTTCTCAATCTGTCAAGGTTGTTTCATCAGAAAACTGTTTGACATTATCGCATTAAAATTCTCCTTGTGTTGTGGGTGTGGAGGTGGTGAAGAAGTTTTCCAGTTTGGATCTTTGGAGCTGATTTCCCAACAGTGAGCAAACTGCCAGCAAAATTCAATTTGGACAAACAGGGAGGATGTTCAGTGTCTCACTCAGGAGGGAGGAGATGCTCACACTGGTTGTAAAGCTGAAAATAATTCAGCTTTACAACCAGTGTGATGTGTATGTTAAACAACTTTCAAAGGAAGATGTGAATGAGTGCTCATTTCCATCCACTTACATTATGTGATTATTAGGAGTTGGTTCATTGAGGAAAGCAGTAGGTGGCGCCAATTCTCCAGTTGAGCGCAATTATGCTATAGAAGAAGAAGGTGCAACAAATGATGTAATTTTAAAAAAGTCAAAACTCAAATGTTGAAAAATAATGTAGAAAACATGACGGACATGAAGTCTCATCATCAGCCACAATCTGATATTTCAGTCTGCTGCTGTTTTTCATCTCTTCAGTGGATGTTTAGGTCACATCCTTCATCATGGTTTATTTGCTCTTTCCATTGCACTTGGTCACATTTTGCTTTCATCAATACAATCAATCCACCTCTACGAAGACTCAAAGCTGTTTTGCGATATTTTGATTAGGATTTTTTTTTCAATTCTTGTCATTTCCACTTAGTTTTTTTTAATGTGGCAAATTGAAAAATGTGCATGGGCGGAAAGCCAACTAATAACAGCTTAATGTTTAAAGGAATCCTTGTCAGACATTCCTGTCCAATCATTTCATCTATAAACAGTCTCTCCATTGTGACTGTGAAGGTCATAGTGTGTGATTCACATCGTTTTCTTACTCATCAAACCGTCCAGTGAACGCCTGTGAACGGGGGCTTTGTCATAACTGAAACATCAGAGTCTTCCTTTAACATATCAACCGTCTGTTTGAATCTGTTGAGATATAAAAGTGCATATGTCCGTATTTACACTTCACTTTGAGTCATGATCATTTAATCAAACAAGGGAACATATTGTTTTATTTGAACAGTGACACAGTGTCACTTGATCCATTGTTGATATCAAAATAGTGATTACTGAGTGACGCTATCTAATGTTTTGAAGAAGTCATATACCTTCCCTTCCCTGACAAATGAAAAGTCCATTTCAGAAGTAATAAAACACCTCTGCTCAATTCAATACACTCAGGGGTTTTGATGCTGTGGTGACTAATGTTCACTAATGTCAGCAAACTTTACATAGACACTGCTGTATAATTGACCTGAGTCTGTTTGCTGACTTCATTCTTGTGATACTGTTGCATTAGTTTGTGACTTCATTCTGTAATTGTCGCTCTTGGCCACATTGGCTGCAGTTACATAAGCTCACTTTAAAGTCAAGACTGTCTTTAAAGAGCACAGTGTTTCCATTATGTGCAGAAATGCTGAATACTGTCCGAGTGGATTTGGAGAAGAATCTGACCTGGTTCATAAACAGCATGTCTGGTATTTACGGTGGAACCATTAAAGCTTTTTACACCAGCAGGAGGATTCAACTGAACTGTGAACATTAACAGTTAGATAGTGGAGCTGGATATAGACTGGATGTAATTTGGGCTCGGCCAGACTTGTCTCCGGCCTTGTTTGCTTAAAGCTGAGGACCTAAGATCCATGAAGACATTATGTAAGGTGTTTTAGAAGATGGATTACATTTCTTTTTGCTTCAGTCATGGTATTGTAATAAATATGTCTGGTGTTTCTTAACATCCTGTCTGTATTTCCCCCGTCCTGTTAGGTGTGGTGCTGGTTTGTTTCGAGGGCGACTCTGACGGCTACATCAACCTGGTGGCCTACCCGTATGTGGAGAGCAACATGGAGGGAGGGACGGCAGAGCACGAGGAGCGTGACCCCCCGGAGAGGGAGCAGCCGAGGAGGAAGCACTCCCGCCGTAGCCTCCATCGCTCGTCCTCCTCCTCTGAACACAAAGAGGAGCGGCCCGACAGGAGGGAGGGGCACGACACCGAC
>JBBMOC010000361.1:20118-73214 GCA_037975185.1 Centropyge bicolor
TCGGTATTCTACAGTCGAGTAGTTGCTATAGCAACAGCCGGAGGTGGGACAGCGGAGCCAAAATGGAAGTGAAGAACCTCTGTCTGTGTGAGGCTCTGCACAACACACACACACTTCTGTTCTGGACTTCTATACTTGTGAGGAACCTCGCTGACATAATGCATTCCCCAGCCCCCTGACCCGAACCCAGACCTCACACTCACCTCAGTCCCCCTCCACTTGAACATGTGTTTTACTTATGAGCATCACAATTTGAATATCAATGTGAAAACAACCTTTGAGAGTCGTCCAACTAAAGAAACAACAAGCAAACCCCCCCCCCCCCCCCCCCAACCACAGTCTAATGTCCAATGATGTGAGCACCAAATGTCCTCACTCATAAGGCCCAAAACTCAAATAGGTCCTCACCAAGATAGAAGACAAGAGCATGCACACACACATATATATTCACAAATACACACACACACACACACACACACACACACACACACACATCCTGGGAGCAGTTGTCTGTGGAGCTGTTTGACAGCAGAGCGGGACGGAGCGTCCTCTCTGATCGACCGATCGGCTGGATCCCAGAGGCCGCCCACTGAAGTTGCCCAACACTCACTTTACCCCCCCTCTCACTCCCTGACTCCCCCCCCCCACACACACACACACCTCCACTCCCCTTCACTCCTCTTTCTCTACAGAAACCAAACCTGGACAGGTGAATAGACTCTTGTGGGGTTACCCTGGAAACCCACTCAGAAACACATCCGAGCATCTGTCAAAGCAATAGATGGTGATGATAGGAACTTTTTTCTTTGGGCAGCTTCGCCCACAGGGAGAAGGTGAAAAGTCCAACAGAGATTTGCATCATAGAAGTAGGCTTTAAGAAAAAAATATAGATCATTTCTAAAACGCTGTACGTCCATTTTGGGGCTTAATTTGAAAACGTTAGTAGTCGTGTCCTGTGAAATCATCCTCTGGGTTCTTGTGTAACATTGAAAGCAAACAGTAAGTGTCACTTTCCCAAATCTCGTCTGGTGATATTTTTCTTACTGTCAACAAATCCCACGAAAGACCAAAACCAATGATGAACTGATCTGTTAACAAGTATTATATCACTGAGCCACTGTTGCATCTGGTGACATGTTCCTTTAATATGATGAACACACTGTCGTTTATTTGGACTCAGATGTTTTCAGAAAGGAATGAGCCTGAAAGGCGGGGGGGGGGGGGGGGGGTACTGCTGTACGCTGACAGTATAGAGCTGACAGGAAGCTTCTGGCTGGACTTTATCTGTGGAAGTTGTGGTTCTACTAATTCAGGTTTCCTGTTGCTGTGTCGATGTCAACTATGAAGTTTCAGTTGCCTAGAAGTCCTTTAAGTGTTCAGACAAACAGAAACACTGACTCCCGGTATTTGATCAGAAGCTCCAGAACCAGCTACTTCATGGACCTGGTGGACCCTGACAGAGGAGGGAAGTCAGAACGTGCTGAGAGGTTCGACAGATTAAGTCATAGTTGGTTCTGGTCTTTTCATGGGATTTATTGACAATAATAAATCTAGAATAATACCAGCTTCTTCTTTAAGTTTGGGCTGGGTCATATTGTGAAATAACAAGAATATTTAATAAGAAGACTATTTTTCTTACATATATTCTATACATACCATATATATGTGATAAAATCACAATATGGCAAATCTGCACAGAATCACACAATAATTCATGTTCCTGGCAATGAACTGGGCTCCACTTTTAATCTTAAAATCAGAAAAACATCTCTTCTGCTAATTTTGGCAGGTTTTTAAATTATAACTTGCTTGAAATCATTCATTTGGACGACAGAATTTTGTGAATCATGATGGTTTAAATCATCATGATCACTTCGACTGGACAGTTTTAAGTCATGTTGAATTGTTGCCCAGACTCAAACGTGTCTCACACTCAGAAGAAAACAGTTCATCATCCTGTAACTGCAGAAGCAGAATCGGCTGCAGTGTCTCCTCTGTAGATGTCACCATCTATCTCATCTGATTGGTCCTGATGAGACAGTGTTAGCCAATCACATTTGTCCATTTATGCTTCCTTCAACTAATTCCAGAGGCCGGCTGTGACGCAGCACTGCCCCCTGCTGGACAGCAACAGGAACTCAAACCCAGGAGCTGGAATAAGAGAGAGCAAATATGAATATTTTATTTTTGGTTTATCGAGGTGATAATTTATTTTTTTATCGTACCTTTACCCACATCTGTGGGTAAATGTTTTGTCTTTTACATGTCTCCCCCCCAAATGTATAAAATGTAAAGAAATTAAGTGCGTCAGAGACACAATGTGTGAAATGTCAGGAGAATACGCAGTATTATTTGAGCTAACTCAAGTCTGTTTTATTTGCTGCTGCAGTTTAATACTTGTTGGGTATCAACAGACTAAATTAACTAAATTAGATCGTGTTTCGATCCAGCAAATCCAGACTTCAGTCAGCTCACTGAACCCAACACTTGTGCCTGCTGTGGAGTCGTTGCTCAGGTTGGAAGCTCTGTCGAACGTGTGTGTGTGTGCGTGTGTGTGTGTGTGTTAGAACAGAGGTAGGCGCCATCTTTAGTCTTTGGTTTGTTTCACTTCACATTTAAGGAGTTGCTAAAGAAGTGCATGCACATTATCTTCCTCCTGTTCGGGTCAGTTTCCGCCACAGTGTCGAGCATTGTTACAGTCATCACAGAGTCTGAAGCAGTGATGGTCCATGTGTCCTCTCACATCATCATACTTCATCATTGATATTAGCCTCAATGATTGATCAGTTATTTAGCAGCTTTTTCTGCATCTGACATCATCCTGACTGTTAGAACAGTGAAAGTAAGTGAGATTAAATCTTTCAGAAGTTGTTGGGCTCGTGTTGTAATTCCTGCAGGAGGCTCTGCGTCGTATGAGAAGGTTCATGTGAAACACTGCCACTTCTCTTCAGTGCTTTAAATGATCATGTAAACCAACATTAGCAGCTGCTGGGACATACTCACACACTTCAGTATCACACAGTTTAGGGATCTGTTCAGGGAAACTAATGGTCAATTCATCAGGGTTTAGAAAAATCAATCATGGCCCTTTTTGACCAAAGGAGCTGAGGAGCTCCAGGAACTAAACCAGGGTCTGGAATAACTGGTTTTGGGAGGCAGGAGAACATTGTCATATTGTCACCTTCTAAGTCCATATGTTGACCTCAGAGCCATGTTTGTCTCCTGATAAATGTCCAGTAGTCACACAGTCTTCAGGCTCTGTCTTTGGTCTCCACTGACTCCTGAGAGTTATCTGTCTCTTCAGAGTCTAAATGCTCCAATAGAAACATCAGTAACATCAGGAGACATGTCCTGCCCTCCCCAGGACCAGCAGAAAGTCCCTCCTCCAGCCCCTCCACAGAAAATTTGTCCCTCAAAAGTTCCTGGAAAAGTTCTTGCAGTTCAAAAAGGAGCAAAAACGAAGCAGCTTTATAAAGAACGTCAGAGCCATCAACTCACTCTGTGGAAGCCTGTTTCTGCCAGAAAGAGAAATAATCAAAAAGTCAAAATTATGACACACTAATAGAGGAATATTGACTTTTTTCTAATATTGACCTCTGTGCCTCATAATTATGAGATACTTTAGTAATTATGGGATAGCAAGTCGGAATTTTGAGATAAGGCCTCCAGTTAGTTAGAGTGTAATGCCTCGACTCAGTAAGTTAAAAAAAAATCTGTTTCGAAACATTGCTTTTCATAATTTGAGTGAATATTATTTTACATATCTCATCTTTCTAAAATATTTTTCAGGGCGCATTTTATGGCTTTTTATTAGAAAGTTGACAGTAGAGAGATGTGAAGAAATGAGGGAAGAGTGAGAAGGAAACAAAGCTCTGTGGCTTTATACAGCTGTTTCCACATATGCAGTCATTCTACCTGTAAAGAGACAGAAACAGTGGAACATTTCAAATGAAAGAACACAGCACACTGTGTCATAAACTTGACTTACCATCAGTATTTTTGTTTCCATCATTCCTAAGATTGGATTTTTTTTTTTCTAGCAGAACTGGACTCGTCCACAGACACAAAGAGAGAGAGAGACCCTGACACTGTAAACAAGACCAGTAACTCAGACACATGGTGTGATTCAGCTAACAGGGAAAAGCTCACTGATATCCTTTCTGCTGATCAGAGAATGAACAGCCTGAATGCACATCACCAGCAGTCACTCACATGCATGCGTGAAAAAACTCTCCCACACAAAGGACCAGTGGTCTTCAGTGGTCTTTAACAGCAGCTGGATGAGACCAGAGCTTTTCTTAATGCTCATCAGACAATCAGGAATCCTGCGGGGACGAAGATGTTAGACCCCATGAAAACCTGGTGAACTCCATATTAAAACACTCACACAGAGGTGGGAGACGGTGAGCTCTGAAAGCCCACATCTGGAGTCCACATCTGGAGTTGACTCAGATCAGATCAGATCAGTGTGTGAAATGTAAAAATATTCATCATGACTCATTTACTCTTGTATTCAATCTTATTATTTTCTCAAAGACAGGTGTTTGAAAATCTTCCTGCAGGGGTCGAAATAAAACCTGTGACTTCAGTGTGACTCGGCTCTTTTCATAAATATCAGCTTGTTTAATGTGGAAATGGCTTCTTGAGTTGTAAACAGAGGAAACATCATGTCCCACCTGTCGACGCTGTTCGAGCAGGTTCCATGTTCCGAGGCCTGGTGAGCTTCAGTGTTGATTATTTAACTTTCAGATACAGGCAACAAGAACCAACACACTGACTTTGAGGAGGAGAAACAGTCCATTTTTAATAGAAAAATAAAATAAAAAATCTCATTCCTTTTAGCTGTTGAACAGATGTGTGATGTGTAAAATGAGTGAACAGACTTGATTTGTGTTCAGATATTTTCACATGTTCGTGTTAAGTGCTGCTCTGCCGGCCGAACAGGTCGAACTCTCGGTACAGGATGTAGTCCTTCAGTCGTCCCGGCAACGGCAGGAAGCTCATGAAGATGGGAGACCGGAGACGAAGGCGACCGAGGCGGCGACGGATCCTCAGACGACAGAGGTGCTGCAGACAGCGAGGGCTCTCTGGAGACGAAGAGGAGGAGGAGGAGGATGACTGAAGGCCTCACTGTGGTTTATCGTCTGTTCAGGAGCTGATGAGGTTTCACTTGACTCACCTTGCAGCCTGCAGATGTCAGGCCACTGCTGCTGCTCCATCACAACCGCCTTCAGCTTGGAGCAGAAGGTCACATGATCCACGTAGTCCAACAGGATCCGCACCACCCGACCCGACAGGTGCTTCAGCCAGGAGACGGTGATCACCTCGCAGAACTGCAGCGACACACACACACACAGGTTCAACACACGACCGAGCTTCAGCCTCATCAGGACCAGCCCGACACTCTTTGAAGGACTGAAGAGTGAGTCACAGTCCAGTGAGGAAACACTGCAGCGACAGGTGCTTTCAGACGTTTGATGGTGAAATGTAACAACAGAACTTTGGCTTCAGTTCCTGCAGGAAACTAATCATCTTATTTCATCTTTGTTTCAGACATTGATGGTGATCCTCTAACTTCTCTCTGAGCACCACCAGCAGGTCGAACCTTCCAACACTCAGGTAAGGTTAATATAAACTGGTGAATTTGTTCATTACCAAAGTGTCTTTGATGACAGAGTTGGTCCATCCCTCGTAGCCTTCAGGGATGTGGGCCTTGTTTCCATAAGGACACTCAAAGCAACGTCCCACATCATAACCGTAGTTACACAGCATCCTGAGGACCAGCTGACACACACAGACACAGACACAGACACAGACACAGACACAGACACAGACACACAGACACACACAGACACACACAGTAACACACACACACACACACACACACACACAGACACACACACAGTAACACACACACAGAGACACAGACACACACAGAGACACAGACACACACAGACACACACAGACACACAGACACACACACACACACACACACACACAGACACACAGACACACAAACACACAAACACACAGACACACAAACACACACACACACAAACACACACACACACACACACACACCAGACAAAAGGAGACAGCTGTTCTAGTGAATTTTAACATGTTTGTAAGATGCTGGTGTAACAACAATAAGATCGACAGTTACCTCGTCTTTGAGCGCGTACTGCAGCGCTGAGGGGAAGTGGGTCGTGTTTACTTTGCAGTAATAGTTGACGTTGGCTCCGAACCTCAGCAGCAGGTTGATCAACTCATAGTTGCCCAAACGCAGAGCGACCTGGAAGACACAGAGGCTGGATCAGATCATGAGGAGATTTACATCCATCCTCTCATCTCATGGAGGGTTTGGTTTCATGTTTAGAAGAAAGTAGTTTTGCTTTTCCATCCTGCTCTAACAGGTCTGACTGTAAAGTCCTGTAACACACACACACACCTGCAGACACTTGATGGGGTCCTGGTTGGCCATGGCCCCGTTCTCCAGCAGCAGTTTGGCTGACGGCACGTCGTTGTTGGTGACAGCGAAGAAGAGCGCCGACTTCCTCTCATCGTTATAGTTACGCCTGACCCAGGGGTGGAGCATGTAGTTGGGGTCATAACCTGCATCCAGCAGGACCTGATGGGAGTTGGAGAGGAGAGATAATCAGCTGTTTAACCCTTCGTTTGTTTAACAACAGTGTTTCAATATTTGACTCAATATGAAACCAAACAATACAGCTACATTCTGCATAAATGGGTTATAATAACTGGCACACTGAAAATGAAAATAGTACTTGAGTTAATGTACTTCGGTAATTTCAGTTACTGATCATGACTGATAACACACACACACACACACACACACACACACACACACACACACACACACACACACACACACACACACACNACACAGACACACACACACACACACAGACACACACACACACACTGTAGTTTTTAATAATAAAGCAGAAGAGTAAAGCAACACAAATGATGAGCTCATAAATCGTGTGTGTCAGCAGTCAGGTTTGTGCTTCAGAGGAAAGGAGGGAACATTTACTGCAGGTGTCCTCTCTGCGCCACTCGGTGGATCGGCATGTGTCCTGTGTGTTTGGCAACGTTGGCATCTGCACCGTACTCCAGCAACAGACTGATGACAGATGGGTCTCCAGACTGGGACGCCTCGTATAAGACGGATGCCTCGTCCTGCGCCTGGGACAGGACGTCCGCCCCTGCAGGACAAACACCCAAAGACTGTCAGTCTCCTGCTGCTGCTCTGATCTGACACCTCTGACTGAAGTGTTAATGTTAATATTCATGGATAATGAGGATGATACTGTAGAGACTCCCTGACTCTCTCACCTTTCCTCAGCAGAGTCTGCACCACCTCCAGGTGCCCCCCCTGAGCGGCCAGTGCCAGAGGCGTGAGGCCGTAGTGGCTGCGAGGGTCTGTCCGGGCCCCGGCCCCCAGCAGCAGGCTCACCAGGGCCTCTCTGCCCAGGCGCGAGGCCTCGTGGAGCGGGCGGCGGCCGTAGCAGCCCTCCTGGTTCACCCCGGAGCCCCGCAGGAGCAGCAGCTTCACCAGGTCCACGTGGTCTGAACGGATCGCTGCAAGACACATTCCAGGCTTCCAAATGTTAAGATTCGCTTTGTTTTTAACCATTTTCATCATTTTAAGTCATTTGATTATGGGTTGTAATTAATGATGTAATGATAGAATATATGATGGTTAACCGTCACAGTTTTGCAGGTTTGAAGCAGGGACGTGTAGCCCACCTACAAACAGCGGAGCGTCCTGGTCCTGGTCCTGGCTGTCCGGCTGAGCTCCGTGTTGGAGGAGGAAGGAGGCGTTTTCTATCAGACCTCGCTCCACTGCCAGGAAGAGAGGAGTCTGACCGCGGAGAGTCCGACACTCCACCGAGTCTGGGCCTGAACCTGGAGGGCCGGATGCTTCAGTATGTGATAAACCTCTTTATTATTCATCTTCTCTCTTTCATTAATGGGGGGGTCAGTCATTGTGCAGCTGTCTGGGATCAGCACACAGTGAAAACAGACCTGTGAATGTGAGCTCCAGGATGGTCTGGTTGCTCTGAGCTGCAGCCTCATGGAGAGGAGTCCACCCTCTGCTGTCTGCCTCTGAAAACCTGTCCCTCTGTCGGACACTGAGATCCTTCAGGAGCCTCTCGTTACCTGGAGGGAGGCAGGGACAGGGACACTTGATGGACATGTGGCTGGTTGTCAGAATGAAAACTCGTCCAACTGGCTCAGAATGAATGAACTGAAAAATGAGTGTAAAGATCTGTGATGACTCTGGCCTTCTCCATTTAACATATAATAACACTGGCACAGAGCTTGTTGGTAAATTGTCATTTAATATTTTATATTGACGGCTCTGGTCCAAACTCAGTGATTGGTTGATGCTCCAGGTGCCCAGAACCAGAACTGATGTAGGTGTGTGGAGCCAAGTGGAGAAACAATTAAAAAGAAATAAAAACATCAAAAACTGAGGAAGTAAATCACAGAGTCAACTTAAAGCCATCAAATTTGGCATCATTGAAACGTAAATACTGGACAGTCTAATGTGTGTTCTCTTGCAGTGAATCTCAGCAGAATCAGCTCGTTATAAAGCCTGTGTCCTCTCCTCTCACCTTGTCTTATCGCAGTGAAGATCACGCTGCTGTCTGCAGACTCCGGCCCAGAACTGACAGGGAAGAACATCAATAACTAACAAACATATCAAACACAAAGGTCAAACAGAATTCTGTGAAACTGAACAAGGACAAAGTCATCTGGCCTGAGAGAGACATTATATTAGTGCAAAAAGTAACTTTCATGACACCAAAGTTTTGGATCCAGTGAAAACAATTTGAACATTGACCATCTCAGTTTCTTGTAGATTGAACCCTCACAGTCTCCTTTAACATGGTCTGAAGTATCAACATAGAGAATCCTGCACTGCTGCTACAAACTCATTATGTATTTACATTTATCTATGTATATATTAACTCCTGAGCTCTAAATCTCTATAATCCTGGTTTCTGCTCTGACCTCCTGCCGCCTGGCGTCGCGGCGCCTCGCTGGGTTTCCTTCTGTTTGCCGCTCTCCAGCAGACTCTGCTCGATCATGTACTGAATGGCTGCATCGTCATCGTCATCGTTCTCCGTCCCAAACCGTTCTAACTCCATGGTGTCCACACAGAGGGACCTGGCCCTGCTCAAAAAGAGACAGTGTGTGAAGAGATTTCATACTGTTTGTCTGAACACCACATGGCCATAAGTATGTGGACATCTGAACACTGAAACTGTGTGACAGTAAACTTGGCATTGGTCTGTTGATATAACAGCCTCCATTGTTCTGAGAAGCTTCTCAGCAGATCTTCAGTCAGTGCAGTAAAAAATGATCTTGTTGTAGCTGAGAAAGCAGATGGGTGTAAAATGTGTTTGTCACAAGAGGTCTGAGTTCACGTCTCGTATCAGACCAGCTTTCCTCATGTTAACATTAGTCTGCCTCACCTCAACCAAACTGTTGTAATACACAGGAATTCACAAACATGTTGGCAGTAAACTCATTAGTAAAGACAGAACTCATTACTCTCTGAAAACAGACCTGACTCTCTCAGTTCAGGGTGGATTACCTTGTGGTTCAGTGCTGTTGTTGTGGTTCCTTCTGCTCGTCTGTAGAGTCCCTGCAGATCACCTGCTGCTGCTGAAGACGGCAGGAGGAGCAGACGTCTGACCTGTGACTGAAACCAGAGCTGTGCGCCTACGTGGGTTCTATCAATGAGCCCATGTCCCAGCGTTCCAACGCCACAAGCTGCCTGCCAATATATCAGTGACTCACACACATGATCGACACATCTGTCTGGGAACAGTGTCATTAAAGTGTAACAATGATTCTGCAGGAGGAAAAGTGGAGGTTCATGATCCCAGATTTCAGTGTTTCAGCTGTTTAACTACAGCAGTGTGGCTGAAGGGGGGGGGGGGCACGGGATCTGACACTTGTTACTATATTTACCTCCTCAGGCTAAGTTTATGATCAACAGTCAGTGAGACACTACAGCGCAGAGCACGGCTGATGAAGCTGTGTCAGGCTCCTGTTGACCAACGATCTGGACCCCCGGCTGACAGCCCCCTGTGTGTGTGTGTTTATCACCATTCATTTCCAATGAAATACAGAACACAGAGCAACAGAGCTGCAACTATGACCATTATTTTCATTATCAATTGCTTTTTGTTTGTTTTTTTAGATTAATCAATTAATTGTGTTGTATATAAAATGTCTATCCAAATAAAATATCCATCACGTTTCACTAAAGTTCTGTGGGATGATATCAAATATCTTGTCCAACCAATTATGTAAAACCCAAATGCTCAGTTTTCCTCATAGTGCAGAAGCTGGAGGCAGCGAATGTTTGGCACATTTGCTTAAAAAAACATTGATCATCATTTGGAGACATTTGTTCATTATTTTTCATTTATAAAAATACCATCTGGTCCATCCAACCATCTGATTCCCAGGTTCAGTCCCTGAGCTCTGAACTCCTGTCATCCTGTGTCTAATAGAAACTCAATATGTTCAGACTGCTCCAGGATACAATACTTGGGAAACACTTCCAGCGCTCACTGTTGACACATTTCTTCATGTAATGTTCATCTGATAGCACAGATGTATTTCAATCATTTAAGCAGTCCACGTTTGCATGTGCTCAAAAGAAAAAGCACATTTTTAAGCTTCTTGTCATTCTACTACAGAGGCTCCAAAATCTCAAGAGATCATAGTTTGTGTACACATGGCATTAACTGTTAATTTGCTACAATATACATCAACCCTGTTAGCTGTCTTACAGCACGTACAAATCTGTAAGTGGTTCTGAAGTCTGGTTTTTAAGTCCATCTAAAAGGAACAACTCTGGGTATCACACAAATGAAAACACAAAACAAGCAGATTATAATTGAAAACGTGTTTATTTTATTTTCTGCCCCAACTGTTTATGACCTGGGTCTCTCCTTCTTGCCTTTGTACAGGGCCAGCAGGGACACGTTGGCCACCTTGACCACCTTAAAACGAACTCCAGGAATGTCACCAACGGCGTGTCCTTTACGTCCGAATCCTGCCACCAGAACCTCATCGTTTTCCTACAGCGCCAAAGGAGCCAGGGAAAGAAAAGGGAGAGGTAATGAGTGACAGATAATGTCAACAAAGCAGGGCCAACAATATGTCCCTTGCCTATATACAGAATTTCATACTGAATACCTGATAAGGCCAAATTTAAAAACAAAAAAGATATTTGAAAGTTACAATACAGAATGTCTTCAGTTGACAAAACTTATGTATCAATATAGAGATGCTGTTAGTTAGCTTTGAAGCAGCGTCACCAGCTGCACCACAACTCCTTGTTTGGCTATTAATCAATGACGTGTACAGGACAAGCATTTACCTCGATGAAGTTGAGGCAACCGTCGTTGGGGACGAAGGCCGTGATCTTCTTGCCGTTCTTGATGAGCTGAACTCTCACACACTTCCTGATGGCAGAGTTGGGCTGCTTAGCCTCAACACCACTGCAAACAGAACACACAAAACTCTTTAACAAACCGAAACCTGAAAGAAGTTCTCTTGAAGGAAATGTCAGGAGCATGTATACATGTTACGTATACGTGTGTTCTGGAAACACCCTCTGCACTGCAAGTTGTATTTTTTGAGACCCGTCAGTGCCAAGGTTTTCTCTTAGTTACCATGTTTTCATTCACGGTCTATAGCATTTAACAAAGGTATCGTGGTACTCACACTTTCTCAAGGACGATGCCCTTGGCGTGGGAGGCTCCTCCGAAGGGGTTAGCCTTCAGGGCAGTGCCCAGATGGGCCTTCTTGTACTGTTTATCATGCCATTTCTGCTCACGGCGGTGGTTACGGAGCTTCCTGGCTGTGCGCAGACCACGACACTTTCCTGGAAGACAAAGAACAGCAGGAATTAAAATTAAAGCACATGCAGGACCACTGTCATGTAGTTACTCTCAGATTGATGTGGAGCTATATTGCAAAACGTCCTTGCATGAGACACTGCTGCAGCAGATGAAAATTATCTGGCAATAATGATATAAAAACTTTCTGCTAAATGCAAAGTGGCACTAGCAACAATTTTAATGAGTTCAAAATACTGATTGGAATGATCATCACCATGCTTTAGGGAATAATAATGATAATAGGTTGAACTAATAAGTCTAAGTGCCTCGACACACAAATGTGATCGCTGTTTTCCCAAAATCATCAGGGATTTAACTTTTCGAAAACACATATTTTGTTCTGAGATAAACGGGGACAACAGCAAAACAAGCTGCATCACTAACGTCTGACAAACAGGGTTACATTTTATATAGAGTTAACAAATCATAAACTCCCAACCAAAGCCAAAAACCAAATAATTACAACACGAGAAGAAAAAAATTGGATTAAGCCAGAATGAGCATAAAGTCGATCTGTCAGAATCCACCATAAGACATGAAATCACTGCAGTTTAGCGCATGACTTAACAGTCTATCAATATTGAATAATGATGAACTTCATCACTCTCACAAACACCCTTTAAAAGATTTATCGTAGCATTTTGCCACAAACCACCGTAATTGTGACAACTGGATTAAGAAGCTAACGAAGCTACTAGGGACGCTAACCGAAGAAAAAACATCTTTACAAACACAGCCAGAGGCTTTAGACACAACATCGGTAATCGAGTTAATTCATTATTCAGCGATTTAATAAATGTAAATTGCAAGAACAACAATCATTTTTTAATGTAAAAGGAATGTACGTTATGCTAAGCTAACTATGCTAACATGCCGCTTGTGTTTCACAGCGAAGACATTATGGCCGCTCCACGTTGCGGAGAGAGACCATCAAAACGGTCAGTTTTCTATGTGACTGCGAAGTTTTTCCGTCAGAAACACGTCGAAAATAGTTTGTAAGATATTCATAAACGACACCGACACGAAAAATCGCTGTGGTAAAAAGAATTAGTTGGTATTTAAAATGAAGGTAGCGCCGTACCCATGATTGCAGAAGCGAGCCTGGGATGGAAAGGAAGGACCCAGGATGCACCGCGGCAATGTCTAGACGGAGGACCCTAGCCGGGCGTGGCTACAGAAAATGCCTGACTGAAATTATCATATGAGTGGAAAACATTGTGAACATTTTTATACAGATTTATTATTATTTTTGTCATCATTATTATCGTTATTGGTGCAGAACAAAGAATTGAGATACTTTTGTTACCACATATCCATATACATAAATGTAGACCTTTAAAGCTCATTTCAAACTTTTCAGGTAGTTAACATGATTGGACACTTTTCATCTTACATGCAATCATGAGTATTTTGTTTTACTAAATTGGCCGATGATTTGTTTCAAATATTTTATAAGTTGCCATCATGTTTGGATTATTCACTGTATTGTCATCACTGATTGTCATATACTGATGCAATAACATTTAAGTTACAGAGAAAGATGAGTCTGAATGTGCATTGCCTCTGCAAAAAATCTCTCAATTTTAATTTCATATACACAATATATTTAGATAAACATCAAAACACTAAATGACCCATTTTAAACTTTAAAAATAACTCTCAAACAATGCATACTGTTATTACATGTTATTATATGTTAACCATGTTTCTTTATAAACATCAGAAGTTTGAAGTGGCCTGAAAATGAAAACTAGAAATTAAATTTTAATTTTAATTCACTTTTTATCGCTATTATTAACAAAACTTTTATTTTCACGTTAAGTTATTTGGGAAAAGATTAGCTAATCCCCCTTAATTATTGCATCAACTTTTACAGTGAATTATCAGTCCATGGTGCAGAGCCCCCAGCACGGCTGTAGTCTTGTCTCCCTTTGTGGTGCAGCACCAAAGAGATAAAAAATAATAACTCTACCCGTAAAATCACAGTAATAATCAGACTAGCACTCCCTCCCTATAATCGCAGTTTCATACATCCAGTTGGCATGAATGAAATGATGATCAATCAACACATGAAACAGGAAACTAAATTAGTCTACAATAAATTATTAAATGATTAGAAGCCATCAATTTAATGCACTCCATGCCTGTATTCCATGAAACATTGAAGATTCAAGACTTTTCACCAAACTGCCTGAAAAACATATGATTCATATATGTATGCTACCAATGTGCTGTAATGAAATTTATTTTGACTGAGGTTGAAAGTGAGAAAATATTTTTAACCGGGGGCAGGGGGCAGGACTCCCTCGACCCTGTCTGTCTCTGCTCTGCCCTGATTGGCTGATTCATCAGTCTGTCTGGGGGGCTTAAAGTCAGTGGGCTGATTAAAGTAGATTAGGAGGGAGAGAGAGTGCTGGCATCACACTCTGGTCACCACAGCCATGGCCTCACCATGGAAACACTGCTGCATCCTCCTCCTCCTCTCTGTCCTCGTCCTTCATCTGCAGTCGTCTACCTGCCTCGACCGACAACCTGCTGACAGGTAGGTGAGAGGCAGAGATGATGTTTTACCCTGATGCTTGTTGTTGTTGTTGTTGACCTCCACTGACTCGTTAATCTTTGACTCTTGACACATTCAGGTCAAAGATTACTGATGGTTTTCGCTGGGTGATCCACCAGGACCTGAGAGTGCTTGCATTGATTGTGTTTGATGTTTCCTTAAAGCTCCATTAAGTGATTTTCTATTTGGTCATTTGGGGGCAGAGGAACAAGCTTAAAACCCAACATCTGACATATTATCACCTACTTTCACATCCAGACACAGAGCAACGTTATCATCCCATCAGAGTCGTGTTTGTGTCCAATATTCACTCTTCTTTTTGCCCTGGTTTGGTCACCGCCCCCTCAAGAGAAGAATATCTGTCTCAGCTTTTAGATGTTCCACTTTCTTCATCAGTTCAGTTCCTAACCTAATGTTGTCTGTCTGTTGTTTGGTGCTGGAGACTGAAGCATACAGGAAATGTGGCTAAAAACAGAGTTGGTGAGAATTCTCTGTGGGCCAGTCACTAAACTAGAGCTAAAAGGTGTGAATACTGGATTTAATTAAATGGGAACAATCCAGTATCCCAGTATCTCCAGTTATGGTGCAACATGTCCGACTGTCATGCAGGAGTTTAGCTCCCGTTGCAGACCTGAAGTTAATGTTTCAATATTTCTTTCCTATTTTTTCCCAAACCTTGACTAAATACTTTAGTTGCCTAACCCTAACCATTTATTTGTCATAGCCATGGTCTTTTCCTAACCCTAACCATATTGTAGTTGCAGTTATTTTAGAAATTGAGAGTTAAACGCTGGCACTAGACCTCAAGATAAAAAGCATTAAACATAATCTGGGTTTTGAGGAATCATTCAGTATCAGTGTTTTTGTCGATAGTGTTGGCACAGATAAACACAAATGGGATGAAAATGTTGCTCTTTTGGATGTATTAAAAAGCAGCTGTTTGTGTTGTGTCATTTCTTACAGTGTGCAGCTGCTGATGGTAACAGAGGGAGCTGCAAAATCTCCTTTTGGCTTAGAGCCACCCCATCCTTCATGACCCCACTCTGTGTGTGTGTGTTTGTGTGTGTGCGCACACTCATGATTGTATGATTATGTAATCTGTGCAATCCCACAATCCACAGTCCAGCACTCTGACCCAATACACAAGAGGAGCTAAACCCTTTTTTGGCTGTGGGGAGTCGGGAGGATTTGACGACTCTGTGCCTATTGTCGTATTAAGTACATCATAATACATTTAGTATGTGCTGAGAGAAATGTGAAACACACTTTATTCAGCAGCTACTGAGAGGATTTTCATCCTGAGAGGCAGAGGCATTCTGGGTACTCAAAACCTCCAAGACCATCGCCTGGTCATCATCCCTCTCAGCTCTGTCTCTATGTGAGATCTACATGTGAGATTAAAAGTAGGAAAAGGAAATGAGCATTAATGCATTTATTTATTTATTTTCATTTACTTCTGTTTACAGTGCTGCTGTATCTTCAGTCCATGGTAAGAACTATCTATCTATCTATCTATCTATCTATCTAGAATATAATATAATACCCTATATTAATATAATATTTTATTACATGATATATATCCGATTCGTTTAGTACTGTGGTCAACAATAGCATAAAGGCATGTGTATTTGTTCAACTGCTAAGTGAATTCATATTTTAGAAATAATTACAGTACACATAAATAGATGCAGAAGCATGACAGAGCAAAGTAGCAACTGGCAGACACTGTGACATCTACAACAAACCAGCAGCAAAATACTTATGGAAAGTAAAATATGACTGTGTCAACCATCAACAGGTGTAACCCTGAATACATTAATACATATGAATGGATGTTACTAGTCAGCTTTATTCAATTAAATTCAAACTGTTCTTAATGTCTCTGCAGATGAGAGCGTGGCACACAGTGATGGAGGGATGTGGATGGAGGAGAGGTTGATATTTGCAGACCAGCCATTCACACGACTGCAGGTAAACTGACTGGAGCAGAAAACAACAGTGTCCCTCTGAAGCAGTAGTACTGATAAAGATGGTGTTCCATGTGTCCCTCTCTTGCCTCCTCTCTAGTCTCCAGATGTCTCACGGAGGAAGTTACTTCAGGCACCAGGAGCTGCTCTTCCCTTCCCCCCCCTCAAGGTCGCTGTTGTCTCCAGACATCTAGTGTAGCACAGTAATTGTCAATACAAGATCGATGGTTAAACATGAGAAGCTGCCTCTGTCAGTTTGTGACTTTGAACAGTTGATGTTGGAGTTTTACTGTGTGAAGGTGAAACTGTTGTCTCCACCCACCAGGTGTGGTCCAGCGGGGAGCCCTGCATCCTGTTCCAGGCCAGGAAGCTGTCTCTCCGCTACGAGAGGCAGAAGCAGCTGGACCTGACGGAGAGAGCCTTCTCTCCTCAGAAGCCTGTCGACACCAGCCAGTCCGTCTGCCGCCAGGATAAGGCCACGTACGTGTCTGTCTGAACGACCCGTCTGTCTGCCTGTCTGTCTGATGAACACAAACCTTTACAACATGAATATTCAGATGTAGCTGTTTCATGATGTCTACATGTCTTCACCAGGCTGGTCATGAGGTTTGGAGACGTGGAGGATTTGAGGGGTCTGTCCATCAGGTTGGTCACATCATCTGTCAGACGATTCTGCACTAAAATACAACTTTATGATATGAATCAAGTCAAATGTGTGATCAGGTGTTGGGTAAAGGTGCAGCCACAGATACATCAGATCTGATCATACATTTCTTCATATTAAAAGTTGCTATGGAGTTTTCTTTTAAACCGGGGTGGAATGTAGCTAAGTACTTTTTTAAATTTTTTTTTAATCGTGTTGCACACAATAATAAATAAATAAATAAAATACACAACAATGTACCTTTAAGTCTTAAAAGTCTTCAGCCCTGGTGGTCTCACAAGAAAAGTGAAATCGAGGTTTGGACTGACGGTTTCCTTCATGTGTCAGGCTGCAGCTGTCCAACACTTTCTACGAGTCCTCAGCTCAGTGGTGGTTCTCAGTGGAAAGCATCTCTCTGCTCTACAACACGTCAGAGGAAGCCGTGTTCAACGCCAGCGAGGTGTACGCTCCAGCCTCCTCCTCCTACCACTGCCTCCATGTCAGCAGCCTGCAGCGCTACAGCGCCCTGCTGCTGCCCCGCACCGAGCAGGCCCGCCGCTGGGCCCTCACCTTCACCAACTTCCAGGTACCCAATGTCTGATATTTAGAGGGTAATATGTCATTTCATATAGGTGCAACTCTATCAATGAGGTATGGATGTATGGAGGATTCATTCACTGTATACTTGAATAAGAATGAATGACCATAGCCTTGAATTTGAAACTGTCACATTATGAATCTTGGCTTCTTAATTATTTTCAATATATCTCTGCCTCAATCTCAGATACAGGCGTTCAACATCACCTCTGGTAAATTTTCTCCTGCGAGCGACTGCGCCACCTTCCTGACACCAGCCATCCTGATGGGCCTCATCACCTCCCTCATCCTGCTGCTGGTCCTGGCCTACGCACTGCACATGGTCATCCACCTGAAACACATCGAGCATGACGACGAACACAAGGCCGACTTCTACTTCCCTCAGAACCCCGAACAGCCTGAACACTGCTGTGTGGAAAATGTCATTGAGAAAAACATGCTGTAATGTAGCCAAGAGGATAATTAGAGACTTTTAACACATACGCTTCAAAAAGAGACGCAGCAGATTCGATACTGACAACTGGCACCAAACCTCTGGTGTGATGATATACTTTCAGCTCAGGATTAGATTTTTGAGATATATATTTCTAGTGTTTTTTTTTTTTTTAAATATGTCTATTAGTAAATTTCTGTATTTGTCTTTCTAAGAAATTTTATAAAATATCATTTAAAAATATATCATAGACTCATTGTGACTCATCCTGAATTTCCCCGCTGGGGGATCAATAAAGAATCATCTTATTTTATCTTGTTATAGGTAGGGCTGGACTGATTCAGCAGTGTATATCAATGCTGTGTCCCCCTCTCTAAGGCGACAGATGACACTTGCTGTTGGTCACTCAGACCTGCAGGCTTTATCATGTGCACACAATAAGAAACGGAATTTCAAATTTGTTAAATGATTTTAATGTAATATTTTTAGCCAGACCTCCATAGAGGCAGCCTAACAAGTAACACAATTTTATTTATTGGATTCAAAGCTAAAGGCAATATATATATATAAAAATACATGTAATACTAATATATGTAATAGTTATATGTATGAATTTTCTAATGAATGCTGTTTGGATCTGGATGTAAAATAGCGACTGGTGTCATCTTGATTCTGTCCGGTGGGTGGCAGTAGTACGTCTGAAAGCGTTCCAGCAGCCATGTTTGATAGAAGAAGAAGAACACACTCGTGCTGCTCAGGGAAAGTAATGACATTTCATGTCCCAACTTCTGTTGTTAAAAATACTACGCGTTATTTAAAGCGACGGTTTGATTTCTAAAGCCCGTGCTTTGTTTAGTTTAAATCAGACAGCTCGAGTTAAACTCGGCATTTCACCGGTTTTCTCTTCGTGTTAGCTTAGACCGTGTAGCATTCTTACTAACCGGTGTAGCAGCAGGACACTTCCGCAGCCAGGCGGCGTCACGCAGGGGAGCAGCCCACCTGACGTTCACCGTCCACGTTCCCGGTGTGTGTCCGCGTAGTTTAGCCCTGCTGTCATCTACATGTTTAGCCACATCTCCGCTGCTCTCACACAGCTTCCCCGCCGCCTGCTCGTGTCCTCACCGAGGACTCTGACCGGAGCCTGCCGCCTCCGCCGCAGGATGGAGCCGGCCGTGGTGCGCTGCCTCCCCGGGGAGCCCAAACTCACCATCTCCTTCTGTCTGGACGGCAGCCACAAACACATGCTGCGGGACCAGGACGAGGAGCTGGGCAAGGTCCTGGCCCGGATCTCGAAAAACGCCATCAAAGGTCAAGGGAAGGCGAAGAAGTCGAAGAAGAGCAAGGGCCTGGAGGCGAGTGAGAGCCCGGAGCCCGCCGCCGTCAAGCTCTTCTACGCCGGGGACGAGGTGGCCGACACGGTGCTGAACTGGGAGGCGTGGCAGGACGGAGCCGTGCTGCAGGTGGGAGACGTCAAATACCTGGTTCAGAGGAACGCGCCCACTTTGACCACAGCTGAGCTGCCGGTGTCCCTGCTGGCCGGCTTCCCTGTCTGTCCGAAGCTGGAGGTGGAGTTTGGGAACCTGCAGGACTGTGAGTTCACCTGGTACAAAGAGAATGCCCCAGATACAAGGTAATAACAGTGGAATAAAGTGTCATTGATAGTTTGTGCTGCAGACTTTGTGCAGTGTCATGCAGCTCAACAGCCCTGCAATGAATCCTTCCTGTGTGAGACTTCCAATGTTTACTGTTTGTTGACAGTATGTCAGGAAAGATTCAGTGCTGTGCTCCTTTGGAGTCTGAAGGTAGTGATGTTTTTGTCTTGGACTGTTTGTCTTTTCACCTTTTCTTTAGCCTTATGACACATATATTGGCTGATAAGAACCATCTGTAGAAAAATGCCAAAGACATCCCTAGCTTTTATGTTTGATATCATTGATGGTTGAACATAAAAAAAAAACATTTGAAAAAGAAGTTGACTGATAGAGCTGTATGATAGATATTATTAAGAGATTTTAGTTTACCAAGTATATATTAATATCAGTGTATATGTCGGCTGATAAGTAATATGAAAGAGGTAACTAAAAGACATATTTGAGGTAATCTAGAAACAATCACTAAGTACATGCTGTAGTATTCTGTAATAACAAAATTCAACAGATCGGTATCAAATATTTTGTTTTATTTGTCAGAATTTATTGTAGAGCGAACATTCACCAATCAGAAGGTTTGTAGTTTGATCCCTGACCCCTGCAGTCTATTTTATAATTGCACCTGATGACTTTTCCTTTGGTATATGAATGTAAGATGTACATTGCTTTGGATAGAAGCCTCTGCTAAGTGAACAGATAACTTTCTCCAGATTAGCAGAGAGTAAAAAAAAGTTTTGGGACACCCAACATGTTTGTCCTTATTTTTCTCTCTTGTGTTGTTCTTGTCGTAGCCCGGAAGCTTCTGGAGAGGGTCCAGGTCAGGACAGCGGCTGGACAGAGGTAGGATGTGGGAGAGTCCACATTCCAACCAATCAGGACATCGGCTACAGGCTCAAACTGTGCTGCACGCCTAAAGATGGAGGACGCAGCGGTCTGACCAAGGAGCTGGTCTCTGTGGGAGCTGTGGAGGCCGGACCAGGCATGTGCACGTTCGACAACCGACACGCGTACACTGTCAGGGAGGCAGAGTGGCCGACTGTGAGGGTGGTGTCGTACAACATCCTCGCTGATGTCTACGCCCAGACAGAACTGTCCAAGACTGTGCTTTACCCATACTGTGCCCCCTACGCCCTGCAGCTGGACTACAGACAGAACCTGATCAAGAAGGAACTGGCAGGATACAACGCTGACATCATCTGTCTGCAGGAGGTCGACAGAGGTAACAATAAACAATAGTAACAGTAGAAACAATAAATTCATTGAGATAGGAAGTTCATACTTTACCTTTGAAACAACAGCTGACAAAACAATTATACCACAAGTTCTTCTTAGGAATGATAAGTCTGTTTGTGTGTTTTGTTAAAATATACATTTGAGAATATCCTAATGGCCTTACATCTTATATAAAATACCTTTTTATTTATTTAAATTGTAATTGAAAAAAAAACAAGTCATTAGCTGATGAAAGTCCACCTTTATGTGAAGCACCATCATCTGGACAAAATGCGAGTCTGCTTTCTGACTTTCTTCATGTTCTCTCTCAGGGGTGTTCGTGGACAGTCTGACTCCAGCTCTGGATGCCTTCGGTCTGGATGGTGTTTTCAGGATGAAAGAGAGGCAGGATGAAGGACTGGCCACTTTCTACTGCAGGTCAGATCTGCCAGCAGTCAGTTTCTTCTGTGTATTTAAGTGTTTTCTGATGCAGTCCTGCTCTGGACCCTGTCATTTAAAAATGACATCTTGTATTTTTAGGTCAAAGTTTCGGCTGCTGAGTCGTCATGACATCATGATAAGTGAGGCGTTGACCTATGACCCCATCCACTCTGCGCTGCTGGAGAGGGTTTCTGCTAACAGTGCTCTGAAGGACAAGATCCTGAGGATGTCTACTGCTCTACAGGTACTGCAGTTCACCTGCTGTACTAACTCAGAGTCATTTGAATAAGTGTAGTCGTGCACCCATAACTGGGCTCTGGGAAACTGTGTTGGGCATTTTTGCTGCTTTCTGACTTTCACAGAAAAATTGATCGACCAAAAAGTCAATTTCCAGAATAATCAGTCATGAAAATCTATAACCCTATATAATGTTATAACCCTTCAACGTTGTTTAGCTTTGTCAATCTACATAGTGATACTTGTCTTTCCTGACTGATTTCTCTGCAGGTCAGTGTGCTCGAGGATCTGAAGAAACCAGGCAGGAAGGTCTGTGTGGCCAACACTCACCTGTACTGGCACCCGAAAGGTAGAATATCTCATTCCTCTGTATAAACACAGTGTTATAAAAGAGTAGAGTTGTGATCTCAACCCTCAGTCTACACACAAAGAAATTTCTAAAAACTGATTTCATTTCCTTTGAAGGAGGGAACATTCGCTTGATCCAGATGGGCGTGGCTCTGCAACACCTGAGTCATGTTATAAGTGAGGTCGCACCTGGAGCCCCTCTGGTCTTTTGTGGTGACTTTAACTCCACCCCTAACTCAGGTAACTCCACCCCTACAGGCAAGGCCATGGCAGCACCAGCCTTCAACTTGTCCTTCATTAGCTTGAATTTCAGACAGCTACTTTTAAAAGTACATTTCCTGTTTTGCAGGTGTGTTTCAGCTGGTCACTGAGACTGCAGTTCCCCAGCAGCACGCAGACTGGAGCAGCTCAGGGCCGGAGGAGTCCTGCAGCATGGAGCTGCTCTCTGCCTTCCCCTCGCTGCTGAGCGCCTGCAGCCAGCCGGCCTACACAAACTACGTGGGAGGATTTCACGGCTGCTTGGACTACATCTTTATACAGCCAGAGAGCATGCAGGTACTAATACTGACACTGATACCTCAAACACTGCTGCTGGCACTGCTATTCATGCCACTGCTACTACTGCCTCTGCTACAGACTGACCTTTCTGTCGAGTTGGAGAAAACGTTTGTCCAGCATTTTAAGTTTTGAGATTAACAACGTAAAGCCAACATGCTGCTGTTTGTGTCTGTCTGCAGGTGGAGCAGGTGATTCCTCTGCCCAGCCACCAGGAGGTCACCACCTACGAGGCTCTGCCCAGCGTGGCTCACCCCTCCGACCACATAGCCCTGATCTGTGACCTGCGCTGGAACCCCTGACCTGTGACCTCTGACCTCAGAAAGATAACAGAAACATGGACGAGCTGAGAAATCATCTCACACACTGTCTTAAGTTACAATATGACTGAAAGGTTGCGATTAAGTTCGTATTGTATTATTAACAGTACAATAATTCAGGATTTTTAATCACTGACATTCAGTGTTGGGATTTTTACTGGATAAAGTAATGAAATGCATATTGCTCGTTATTTTTCTTTAAAGTAATTAATTACTTTGGTTGGTAGCAGAAGCCACATTACTGCATCACACTACTTTGATAGTTACTATCTGTCTGAGCTCATACAAACAAAAGAAGTAATGTGACTCCTGTTGGTCCTTCCTCCCCCTCCACAACAGCTGTTTTAAAAAACATATTTATTATAACAATCATTTTGTCAAAAGAAGTTGCTCAGCGGTCATTTTAAGTTTTTAAAAAAAATAAATAAATAAAGTTTGAGTCTACATGTTATCTTGGCTCATTCTTGAAGTGTGCTTTTAATGGTGTGTTTTTAATGGATATCTCCAACTACACTAAAAAGCAGCATGAATGTGGTAACTGACAAAATGCAATAATTAGATTAAGATATAAAAAGTTTGTATGGGTCAGTTTATTCTCTCAGGACAAAATATTCACTTTGGAAACATCCCATAATGCCGTGGAAGCCCAGATACAGTTATAACATTAAATACGGTAAATACAGTAAATACGGCACAAAGAGTCTGGTGCTTCCGGTAGACACCTTCCGTCGCCACGCTGTTTTTCTCTGATTGGTCAAAAGTGACAGAGGGGCGGGACCAGAATATTTGGAACGTACCATTGTTTTGCATAGTAGGGGTGCAGAGAAATGTTTGAATCAAGGTTACGGAATAGGTAAACCTGTCATGACGATTTGACCTATTTTCTGTCCATGGAAATAATAATAAAAAGACTAAAAAATCTATCATGTTAATTTTGTGAAATTTAGGGACATTTGCGCTTTCAATTAAGACTCCGGTGGATTGAAACATCCCCGAGTGACTGACAGCAGTGAGAGACAGAGCGTCAAGTTAGCCAGAGTCAGCCAGCCAGGCCGGAAGGGAGGTGATTTTGCCTTTAAAATAAAGCATAAATATTTCATTTTCCTTGAAGGTGACAGTTCCAATAATATAATATGGTGAGATAAACTGTATTGATCCTACATCGGGGGGATTTACTTGTAATAGCAACACAAGAGTCAAATAGCAAAGGGGACGTAGTGACTAAGTGATAAGTAAATGTCAAGCAAGATTTTTTTTAAAAAGACAAAAATAAAAATACAGGCATTACAAAATATACAGCTTTCACTTACACAAACATGAAAAGTCCCAAACTGTTTTATTACGTCATTGACAGGCTGTCTATAAAATAAAATACTCATTTAAGGTTTGATTTTTACGACGAACTGAACGGAGAGTGCTTTTAATTTGAACCACTAGGCCGGATGTTCTATATGTCACGTTGTCAGCCTTGACGCTGACCGGCTGAACAGGAAACCAAACAATGAATTCGGATTTGAACGGTCTTACGTGTCATTTCCAGAGTTTCAGTGATTCAGAAATCTTCGGGAGACTTTCGGTGATCGAACCCCTGTAAGTTTTCCTTTTCTTCATCCACTTATACACAGACTTAAGACAGGAGCGGAACGCTATCTCGTTAGCAGACAGTTTGTAGTTTACCGCTGTAAATGAACTGAGCAGTAAATTAGCTAGCTTAGCTAACGTGTGTTAGCTACAATCACTGTGAGTTCATTTGTGTCAAAGTTCAAAACATGAGCAGAGTCTATATTTATCTCAAGACATAAAACTCATAGTGGAGACTTAAGAGTGTTCGTGTTTAAAATGTCCTATTTTTCTGTAGATAAAGTCTTTATCATTGTGTTTGTAAGACGGCTAAATTAGCTTGCTGATGTGCAGGAACCTGCTTTAATCTGTGTTTCTCCCTCTGTGTGTCTTAGTTTTATCGCCTGTGTAAATTGATGTTTTGTTGACATAATACAGAAATGTCCACTAACTTGAAAGCAGCCTTTCTTAAAGAATGAATGAAGTCTTGTGATCTGAGGTGACTGACAACCTGATCATGAGAGGACTCAGTTTGTGTCTCATGGGATCATCTGTTTGTTTAAGACTGTTAAAAGTACAATCATGGTCCGAGAAATAAGCACATCATTTTGTCAGAGAATAATAATATAGAAGCAGAAATGTAATGTTCAAAGCAGTACACAATGAAGTTCAGGTTTAACAGGCTGAACAGGTTTAAGAACCTGATAATCTGGATCCACACAAGGATGCAAACTGACAAGAGAGCAGCTGTGATATCTGGTGACAGACCAGGTCATCTCAGTAGCGCCTCTCTTCGGCCACAATAGGATTTTTGCACCCAACATAGTGATGAAGACCTCCTCTTCTACTCATCTGGCCACAACTATACTTTGTCTGTTGCACAATAAATAAGGATTTTTTTTTACTTAATTTGCAACAGTATTGCATTATCTAAAGAGAGATCGTAACTGGAAGTTATCCTTGCTTTTTTTGTAAAACATAAACAAAAATATTGAGGTGTTATTTTGTATGAAAATATAAACTATTGGAAAGAAACGTGATATGCTTCTCTCCTCCTTCCTGTTCAGGCTGGTTTTTGTCTCATCATTGATGAGCTGAGGTCGTCTTGATTAACGGTAGCTAACAGCAGAAGCATGAAGGCTTTGATCCTGGTGGGAGGATACGGGACCCGGCTGCGACCGCTCACCCTGAGCGTCCCCAAACCGCTGGTGGACTTCTGCAACAAACCCATCCTGCTGCACCAGGTGGAGGCACTGGTCAAGGTACGGAGGAGGTGGGGTTCAGTGAGCGTGAACCCAGCTGCTTTCCTGCCTGCCTCAAACAACACACAGGCACCTTTAACTTTAATGCTGACTCTTCTCTTGTTCTTTCTTTGTGTGTGTGTGTGTGTGTGTGTGTGTGTGTGTGTGTGTGTGTGTGTGTGTGTGTGTGTGTGTGCAGGCCGGGGTGGACCATGTGGTTCTGGCAGTAAGCTACATGTCGGAGCTGCTGGAGAGAGAGATGAGAGTCCAGGAGCAGAGAGTATGTACAACAAACCACCTCACACACACACACACACACACATTACAGCTGTGATACACCTCAGTGCACACAACACACACTGGATGTTTTAATTGTGTGATGGACCAGAGCGGTGGGTCAGTCAATTCACAATAAGTCACACCACCACCACATTACAAGAGAGGGGGACAGAGTTTCACTTGTCTCTCAAAGCATCAAATTCTATGACATTTGAAAGATCTGTTTCCAGTGTGGACAGTTTTCTGATTCTATAAAAGCTCGATTGTCAGTCTGTGATGCTGCAGCACAGAGGATGAATGTTACAACGTTCTCCCAGTTGTTATCTGGCATCAGCTATTAATCCTGTATTTAGAGAAAGTGAAGATTAGATTTTACAGATTACATAACCTGAAAACTATCTAATCCCCCTCCACTCCCTTTATTTTGGAGGCCAGGGATCCATATCATATATTGTTGCTTTTCTCTGCTTTATATCATTGTAAATTGAGTATCTCTGTGTTTTTAGTTTAGTGGTTGGACAAAACAAAACCTTTGAAGATGTTGATTTGTGATGGGAAAAAAATAATTGACAGATAAATAAACAATGTAGACAATCATTAAGTGCAACCCCAATGTGATTAATACTATGTGTTGATGTCAACCAGGCAATGTTTAGTCCACTCTGATGCACTTTGAGTATTATGGGATTGGTTATTGTGCTCAGTCTGCAGTTTTTTTCATTGTCTTCTCCTCAGCTTGGGATTCAGATCTCTCTGTCTCATGAGAAGGAGCCTCTGGGAACAGGTGAGTTTCTCTTCACCGAAGACAAATCCAGACAGACAGGAAACTGTCTCCAAGTACATTTTAATAATACCTAGGGATTGACTTAGTTAGAGTCTGAAAAAAAACTAAGTAACTACAATTAATAATATGGATGATTGTCTATCACAGCCTAACTAAATTAACTGATTTGAAGTTGAACCGTTTTATTACTATGTTACTATTTATGAGAGTCCAACTTTGTTTTCCAGTTTGTGTAGTTGTAATGTTTTGTAGCATGAGATCCATTCGAGCTATGACTGAAAGCTTGATATAAAGACATTATAAAATGAATAAATATGTGTGTGTTTGTGTGCAGCGGGCCCCCTGGCGCTGGCTCGAGACCTGCTCAACGTCGACAATGAGCCGTTCTTCGTCCTCAACTCAGACGTCATCTGCGATTTTCCTTTCAAAGACCTGCTGCAGTTCCACCGCAACCACGGCAAGGAGGGAACCATCGTGGTGAGAAAGACAGAGGATGCAAAGTGTTTTTCCTGACTAAATATGTCCAGTCAGATTTTGGAGATGGGAAAGGGATCATTTCTGAATCACAAGTTAAAACTCAATTACTTCTTCCTGGGGTTTTGTATGTATGAAGGTCACGCGGGTGGAGGAGCCCTCGAAGTACGGTGTGGTGGTGTTTGAGACGGACAGTGGCAGGATACATCGCTTCGTAGAGAAACCACAGGTCTTTGTCTCCAACAAGATCAATGCTGGAATGTACATCTTCAATCCCAGCATGCTCAGCAGGATCCAGGTGACTCACACACACACACACATACACACATGAACACACTTTGCCTTGCCTTCGTCTTAATCCCTGAAGTCTTTGTTGTGTTGGTTAAAATATTTCTACATGTTGATGTGTAGTGCTGGTGTTTAATTATGTTTGTGACTTTCATGTGTGTGTTTGTGCCCGTGCAGCTGAGACCAACATCCATAGAGAAAGAGATATTTCCTGTCATGGCACAGGAGGGACACCTGTACGCCATGGAGCTGCAGGGTAACTATCACTGCTACTGCAATACCACAACACAAATCCATAACACACAAACCAGAGCTCTATCCAGATGATCTAAATCACTTACAGGTCGGACTGAAAGTGAGTGAAGTGTCATAATAATCCCTCTTTACATAGAACTGTGTACACAACGACACTCGACTGTTTGAGTCATGATTTTACTGTTTACTTTTGTTTTCTCCATCAAATAAGTTTTGTGTAACCTGTTGGTTAAGTCATAGCCGTGGGTGTTTATCTAAGCTAAATTAGCCAGATGCTAGTCATTACTACATATGTAGGATACAGAAATGAAAGTCTCCTGGAAATGAGCATATTCCCAAAATGTTTAACTCTTCCTTTAAATAAAGTCACTGTGTCCCCAGGGATTTATTTTATTTAAGTAAGAAAGACAATGCTAATATCATAGTGTAATATATTGTTGGAAGTTGACCCGTGTGCTCGCTCTGGTCTCACAGCTCACAGCTCCACCAGACGTAAGTGTTTGGGTTTTTCTTCACACCCGAACTCGTGTAGTTCTGGAGTGGAATCACCTGTGGAGAAGCACCGATCCCAACAAACATGATGTCTAGCAGACGCCCTTAATCCACAAACAGCCTGAGTTCTGTGATGCTCAGATTAATAGTAAATAAGATGCAAACGTGATCCACATCAGTAGAGGACATAAGGAATCGGTGCATCTCTCGATCCTCATCCCTCTCTGCCAACGATCAGCTTTGTCTGAAGCAGTGGAACTATGTAGCTGAGCAGCTCCTCAACCTCCCTCCCATCCTGTAGTCCAGGGCGACCTGGTCCGAGTCACTGACTCGGGTCCAGGTTGTAGTGGCTTTGTTCCCCTCAGAAAACTTGACTGAGCTGCTCCCAGCTTGTTAAACTGTGACAGAATGACAGAAGGTCCTTGTGATTTCCTGCAGAAGATTTACTGAGCTATAAACATGAGGTGGCATTCCAGGTGGCCGTTTAACAGACAGATCACTGCATTGCATGTGAGCAGAAATGTGCTATGCAGATAACAATATAAAAACACAGTGCAGGTTGACAGTAATGTAAAATGATCAGCAGACACCGACCTCCTGTCATGTGACCTCCTGCTTCAGTACCTCACCTGCTGCAGATCACAAGGAAAATCCTGTTTTTGTGCCCATGTTTCCATGGTAACTAACTGCTCTCACTGTCTCTGTATCTCTGTATACTGTTTGTCTGTCTGTTTGTCTGTCTGTCTCTGTCTGTCTGTCTGTCTGTCTCTCTGTCTGTCTGCCTCTCTCTTTGTCTGTCTGCCTCTCTCTGTCTGTCTGTCTGTCTCTCTGTCTGTCTGTCTGTCTGCCTCTCTGTCTGTCTGTCTCTCTGTCTGTCTCTCTGTCTGTCTGTCTGTCTGTCTCTGTCTGTCTGTCTGTCTGTCTGCCTGCCTGTCTGCCTCTCTGTCTGTCTGTCTGTCTGTCTACCTCTCTGTCTGTCTGTCTGCAGGTTTCTGGATGGACATCGGTCAGCCTAAAGACTTCCTGACAGGGATGTGTATGTACCTTCAGTCACTGCGACAACACGCTCCTGAGAGACTACGCACAGGGCCCGGTTTCCTCGGCAACGTTCTGGTGGTGAGTTCAGCTCATTGGTGCTACATGTCAAATAAAATCAGAATCCCACTCAGTATTAAATGTCCATCCTTGCTTTCTTCTGCAGGACCCGACGGCGCAGATTGGGGAGAACTGCACCATCGGGCCGAATGTCACCATCGGGGCTGGCGTGGTTGTGGAGGACGGGGTGAGGATAAAACGCTGCACGGTGCTGAAGGGGGCACGAGTCCGATCACACTCCTGGCTGGAGAGCTGCATCGTGGGGTGGAGCTCCTCCGTCGGCCAGTGGGTGAGTATCAGACAGAAGACTCCAAGAAAAGATCACTGGTCTGAATAAACACATCTGATGGCTGATTTATGTATCGCACCATTACTGTACTGACATAGTGGAACTGAACATACTGACACTGAGAGTGGAAGCAGAGACGTTGTGTTAAACATGATTCAGGCTCAGTTTAGCTCAGGATGATTGAATCTGTGTTCTGATCGTTGTGAGGTGAGATGTTGACTCGTCTCTGGGTTAATCTGTCGTCAGGTCCGTATGGAGAACGTGACGGTGCTGGGGGAGGACGTGATTGTGAATGACGAGCTTTACCTGAACGGCGCCAACGTCCTGCCTCACAAATCCATCAACGAGTCGGTCCCAGAGCCACGAATCATCATGTAGCATCGAGTGGAGCAGAAAAGCCCGGCGTCTTTTATACAAACTCCACTCAACACCCAAACTGTGCCAGAGAGAGAGAGGGACGAAAGGACTGGTGGAGGAAAAGAGGAGGGGAGAAAAAAGAAGGGTTTCTGTTTTTCTTTCTTTAATTTGGACTCGTTTTTTAGCCCTGCTTGGCTGCACCGTCCATCAATCAAAAACAATGAGCATGTGATCTGTCAACAAGCAGCCTGTCAGAGCTGCAGCTAAAACATCAATGTGGCAGACGGTAAATGTCTCACATGAACACTGCTTTAATAGAGAAAAGGTGGAGGTTATGGTTGAGGGTGGAGGGAATAATGTGAAGTGTATTTCATGGGGAGAGGGGTTAGAGAGCGATATGAGTGCTGCTGTTTAGATTCACTATGCATTTACATATCCTGGACAGCTACAGAGCATCAATGGACAGGCACTGAAGGATCACATGACGTCTCCTGTAGCAGAGACTGGAATCAAGACTGATCACACTGAGATTCATTAAGAACATGCAGCATTGATTATAGTTAAAGCTGCTTTAATAGATGAATTTCTGGCCTCTTGGGGGCAGCAGAACAACACCTAACATACTATTACCACATAAAGTTGATATGGCGAATGTTGCTTATTCATACATCCAGCAGACACAGAGGGACATCACAATCCTATTGGAGTTATGTTTGTGTCCACCTGATGAATGTAATTGACCCATTTTTTTCTATAGGAATACTGATTAGTGCAGCTTTAATCAGTTATAGGTTAGGTGTGAGTAAGTCTCGTTGCCTTGGTAAACTTAACTTGCTACAGGTTTTACTGTTCCTTTTATCATAAAAACTGTGCTTCAATGCCAAACCGGTTACTGCTGAACAAATGTAGCAGGCTTTTTATAACAAACTGCAGTTTATCAGGTTTGTTTACAGACGTTTGAGTCATGTGTTCAGGCTTCATCTGGGATATTCTACTCTGAAATATTGTATCGTTTCAACACGCTTTCTATTCATGTTTAGTGTTACTTAAAGAGTACCTTAACACCACCTGAAAACTTCCTCACCTCGCTGCAGTAATGTACAGGTGTACTCCAAGACACCAACTTTCAACCAATGAAATGCTTCTTTTCAGGCTGCTGTTAAGTTACTCTTTAAAGACAGTTTGTCATGAAATAAGTTTGTTTTTCTTTTTCTTATTGTCCAAAAATGTCTCATGAGAAGCTCGATGAATGTCAGTCTTCAAATGGACAAACCCCACAGAAGGGACGACACACCAGGAAACAAAATAGTGTGATGGATGAAAAATGGAAAGATGACTTTGTGCTTCATGCTTCATCTTGTATCTTAATCATTAGTGATCATCAAAATCTCTTCCGTTAGCTGTACTTTTCCATCTCAGCTGTGCATCACTTACATTTAGCATGTTAACATGTCAACATGCAGTATTTAGCATGTTAGCTTTTTAGCATGCTAACATACAGATTTCTGCCCTATTTCCTTCCCAAGGCAGATAGAACTGATCCTGAACCTCATGTTACCCTTTTGTGGTTGAAGCTCATCATCAAAATGATGATTAGCCTTTGAACAGTTAGCATGTTATCATGCTGTTTTAGTATTCATCTCAATCTGAGGATGTTGGGAAGTCGGTCTTTTAGAATGATCCTGTCATGAACTGAAGAGTTGGACAAGTGGAAACTTTGTCTTATTAGTAACACTAGATGTCAATGTAAGTCAGAGGATCAGAAGTCCTGTAGATTCATCCTTTGGGGACCATGAATGTCTGAACCAAATTTCATGACAGTCCTTTGGATAGTTGCTAAGAGATCAGACATTTTAAATTACATTAACAGAGGGGAAGAGTGTTTAAGCAAAAGTTCACTCAAACTCAAATGAAGACCATGAATTATTTAGATTTGTGTCATCCTTGTTGAGTCGTTTCACAATGCTCAACAGGGATGGCATTAAATCAACAGACTTGTGATAAAATCAATCGTTAAACCACTACCGTTGTGGAGCTTGTCCACACAGGCGTCCATGTTTCTGCCAGCTCCGTAGCTGAGGTGCACACAGGTACTGATGTGTTTTCTACGTTTGACGTGTTACTGACCACGAACAGATGCAGCAGGTGATGTCAGCTGTTTGTCTCCTTGTCTGAATACTCAACAAAGCTGATCTGTGAACAGAATGCAGTGGCTCCATGTTGTTATGCAGTTAGTGATCAACAGTATTTAGAACAAAGAAAATGTCAAGACTTTGTGTCTGAATGAATGAAGTCAATACTTGTAATGAAGTTTTTTTAAAAAAGAGAATAATATAATCTACTGACAACATTTACGTTTCATCTTTCTTATGTTGAAGTGTTTGATTTTTGTAAATATGTGATGCTGATGATTGGGGCAGGGGCAACACGAGACTGTGGAAGCTGTGGAATGGATCATCCAGCAGGGGGCGCTGCTGGACTCTCGTCACTGCAGCTTTGTAGTCGTCCTCTGTGACTGTGTGTGACAGAGCTGCTGTCTCTCTGCTCCGTCTCCTCCTCCTTTCCTTTCACCTGTTCAAAGAGCTTCAGTTTGTCCTGTTAGGGCTTCAGGACTTTCTGGAGCTCCTCTCTGTGATCCTGTGCAGCTTCATCGATGGATCTGAACCTGCTGAACCTCTCTGATCTCTCTCCTGCACGAACGTCTCACACAGGTTCCTTAAAGCCAAGTTAGGAGGTGGATCTCTCCTTGAAGCTGAAAACACATCAGGAGATGCAATGAAAACTGAAGTTAGTCGACCAAGAAAGTTATGTTCACTTAAGCTCTTCCTCCTTTACATCTCCTGTTTATAATGTGGAATCAGCAGCAGGTTGGAGGGAAGTCCAAGAATGTCACTGTTACCAGTACATTTTGTCCTTCCTGTGGCCTGTTTCTGCAGAAGAAGAGTTTGGTTTGAGTTGAACTGGGAGCTCAAAATGGCATTGTTTGAGTCTGGGTGTCCAGTTTGGCTCTCTTAATCCCTGCTGGTCCCACCAGCTTTGTTCAGCCTCTGTGGACTGTCAGGCTGTGTTAAACACCATTTGACCCTGTCTGACTCTGTTTGGCCCAGTTTGACCCTGTCTGGCTCTGTTCAGCCCAGTTTGGCTCTGCCTGACTCAGTTTAGCCCAGTTTGGTCCGGCCGGCTCTTTTTAGCTCAGTTTGGCCCTGCCTGGCTCTGTTGAGCCCAGTTTGGCCCTGCCTGACTCTGTTTAGCCCAGATTGACCCTGCCTGACTCTGTCTAGCTCAGTTTGGCCCTGCCTGACTCTGTTTAGCTCCGTTTGGCCCTGCCTGACTCTGTTTAGCTCAGTTTGGCCCTGCCTGGCTCTGTTTAGCTCAGTTTGGCCCTGCCTGGCTCTGTTTGGCTCCGTTTGGCCCTGCCTGGCCTCATTTAGCCCAGTTTGGCCCTGCCTGGCTCTGTTTAGCTCAGTTTGGCCCTGCCTGGCCTCATTTAGCCCAGTTTGGCCCTGCCTGGCTTTGTGGTCTACATTCTTTTAAGCCGCAGACTAAGAAGCTGCAGATTGAGAGGAGGAGGAGGAGGAATCCTTCATGTTCCCATTGGCTGAGGAGTTTTTCAGGCTCTCTCTGATTGGCTGGCGGAACATGAGTAGGGAATCCCTCAGGGTTCTCTCTGTCTTTGTCTCAGACTAAAAACACAAACAGACCAGTCAAGCCTGGCTGCCTCAGGTAGTCCTCCGGTCTGGACTCACAGCCTGGTCCTGGACCTGGTCTGCAGCAGAAAGGCTGTAAATCTCCCTGATCACAGCCAGTGTGCTGCTAGATGAGCTGCAGCTGGAACAGGAGGTGCCTCTGATGTTGAGCAAAGCAGAGTGAATCCACTGCTCAGCTCAGAGACTCAGAGGTGAATGAGGGAGCTGCTCCTTCACTGTCAGGCAGAAAGTGTTGGGAGAGTTACCAGCTTCCCTTTCAGGGGCGTGTTGGAGCGAGATCAGGAGGTGAAGAAACCTGCTGCTCATGTTGCAGAGGGTGGAGGAGGAGAGCTGGCAACAGGACGGATCAGGAGGAAAAAACTGAAACAGAGAAGAAGGAGTTCACAGCTGAAGGTGAGTTCATTCAAATATAGAAAAGTAAAAGAAAAGATGCAGAAATACAGAGTTTGACATTAAACTCCACAGTGAGTTAAAAGTAAAGTTAGTCAGTGTTCGTCAGCAGGAGTGAGATGAAAGTCTAGACGGTTAAATTGCAGTGGGCTGTGGAGAGCCGGCGGAGCGGCGGCAGGAGCGACAGTGGGCGGGGACAGAGAGGAAGTGTGGTCGACAGGAGAAGAATTTAAAGTCTCATTGTTCTGGAGGAGCAGAGGCAGAGAGGAGCCGACACACGCTGGACAACATGGACGTGAGCTCAGCCATGGAGAAGGTAGGACAGGAACATTCAGTCTGCAGATCTGGGATCACTGAGAGAGACTGACCTCCAGGTCAGAGGTCAGAGGTCAGAGGGTCTGATGTGGTGTAGATCATCTGTGGATGGATCGGAACAAACTTATCTCTTAGCTTAAGTGAAATTTATGCAACATATAGCATCATCAAATGTCAGCCTCCAGTTTGAAGCTGATTTATCTACAATCAAGCTACAAGGTTATTTCATTTTATTCTGTCAACTGTGAATCCATCCCACCAGCATCATGTTCAATGTCATTTTTGTAATATTTTGATTAAGAAGTTATTTCTTTATGTTGATTTAAAAAACAGTTGCGTCCAACTCGTCCACATTCGCTGCCAATTTGAAGCCATTTTTGATGCAGTTTCTAGGCATGAGTTTATTTTAAGAAGCAGATTTTGGTCTCAAAGACGGCAGCCACCAACTTTGCTTTTACATGTGTGAAACCAATCATATACAAACATAATGGGGCTTGTTTGCAGTTGGAGATGTCTCTTTTATAATGGAGGTTTATGGTGAAAATACTTTTTGGGGCATGGAGGATTTTTTGTTGGCTGGGTGATGTCACCGTTTAAAGCATCTTAATGCCTCCATGTTTCTAAGTAGCTAGAAAACTATGAAGGTGATGTGTCCATCCTTCATCCTGCCTGCTTAGCTCTGATTGGCTCGTTGTTTTTCTAAAAAAAAAAAAAAAAAAAAAAGACACCAGAGAGCTCAAAACCAGATCTGTTTGAATTGCTGAGAAAATTATTTTTGCTTTGCATTTTTAGTGTTTTTCAAATTAATTCAAAATACTTAATTCGTCCCTCATGGGCGAGTTTCTAAAAACAAATACACACATTTCATTCACATGCATAAAAAACACCTAAAAATTCAAATCTGATCATGTGATGAGAGAGTGATATTCTGTAGTTTTTGTTTTGCTGAGTGGGATTAACAGGATGTGATGTAGGTGAAAAACACTGGACCATAAGTTGTGTTGATGGTTTGTTTAGCTGCTCTGGTTCATCAGTCTCAAGTTAGAGCGACTTTGTGAAGAAAACAAAGACGGTTCTTTTGACAAAACTCCAAATGACTGTCGGATTCTTCGGCAGAAACTGATCGACAACATTCACAACACTCTCCTTAATCCACAGAAAACGCATCTCAGCTGCCATTCATTTCCACAGCTGAACAGTTTTTTAAATGTTTTGGAAAAATCTTCTCATGTGGTGAAGATGCGATCAACCAAAAATGGTGAAAAACCAAAATGATCTTCTTTTGGATCCACATGAAGAAGCTGGTGAGTAATTGGTGAGACTGTTTATTTGAGTGGATTCATCCAAAGCAGCTCCGCTAAAAAGGAAATGTAGTGCAACAGTCACCAGCCAAAACATCAGCCTGAGCGATGGCGTGATGGCAGCACTCGGGAGACTGTTCGACCTTAAAAAGCAGCTGACCTTTTATCAACATGCACGTTTGAATATATCATTCTCTGAAGACGCTGAACATCAGACTCGTTCACATCCAATTCATCTCAAACAGCTGGAGATTTCTAATTCAGACAGTGAAGATAATCCACGTCCACGAGGACCTGACCCCCCCGCTGGCTCTGTCCCGGCAGCTGTGGACAGTTTGTCTCCTGCAGATCCGTCCTGAAACTGTCCATCCAGCATCCAGAGGTCACATCAGCCTGAGGCCGACTCTGGAACCTGACGGATCAGTGTCACCTGTCGGGGCTTTGCTTCCCCTCCCCCCCCCCCCCCCCCCCAGAGCTGGAAAAACTGCCATCACCAGGATGGAAATAACCCCCAACACACACACACACACACACACACACACACACACACACACACACACACACACACACACACACACAATGGGTTTCAGGATTGTGGGGATAAATCTCTGTCACCAAAACAAAACATGAGCTCTCATCTTCAATAAAGTTACATATGGAGGCAACTAAGTTAAAGATGCCCATAAATAAAAAATCGAAGGAAAGCTGGAACTGAGCAGGACTATATTTAACTTTTAAAAGAATGAATAATTATTAAAACAGTTGCCAAATTGTTGTAGCTGTAAAGATAAACATACAAAATTGTACTTGACAAAATGTAAATATAGCTTTAGCATTCACCAACATAGGGAGAGATTTCAAGACAGAACTTAAAAGGCAAATTTCATTTAATTATCTGATTAATCTGAGACCCCCCCCCCCAAAAAAAAAAAAAAAAAAAAAACACTGTAATCTTTCTAAATATGAGCAACAGGAAGTATCCAGGACGCCACGTGACGGCGTTCTGAAGCTGCAGCAGGTCAGCTGGCCGCCTCTCTGACCTCCAGCTTCTTATCTGACATAGTTCCCTGCAGTTTCCCTTCACATAGCCAACATGTTTAGAATTACTCAGCGACGCTCGGCCGGGTCTGAGCCAACTACGACATACTCGCCTTATCTGAATCCTAAATATAGAGCTGGCACACTTTCCCTGCTTTGTGAAAAAAAAAAAGCATTTCTGGTAAGGCTCGTTTGTATCGATTGGCTCCGAGTCCGAGCAACAAATATCACTGTGCTGTTCAGTGTTTGTGGTCCAGATGCCTCCATCAGACCAGCTGAAGGCTGTCAGTCATCACCTTTCCTGCATGTCATTCTCCACCTGTCTCCCCTTTATCCCCATCACCTCTACTGTCTGTCCATCAAAGGCATAACAAGTTTTTTAAAAAGGCTTTAGAAACCAGTTTTGCTGTGTGTAGAAGCTAATTGAGACTTTTTTTTGCAACCACAAAGAAATCCTATAAAAGTCTGTGTCACCTGATGGGGGTTTGATGACATCATCATCTGCATCATATCTGCTCTGTCATGACTGGCAGGTGGAGCAACAGGTTTATTTCATGATCAGAGCAACTTCTGAGTCACTGTCTGCTTTTACTGTGACTCATGACGACTCCCTCCCACCAGAGCCACAGTCGTCACCTGTGTCATCTACAGGAGGAATAAAATTACACCAGATACCAAATGATGTAAAGCTCATCAGGGCCAAGGTTTAGCGGAATGTTCCTTTAAAGCTGGTTTGACTTGACTCAAAGCTCCTGACAATGTTCACTCACATAACAATGAAAACAGTCAGTCAGTCAGTCAGTCAGTCAGTCAGTCAGTCAGTCAGTCAGTCAGTCAGTCAGTCAGTCAGCCAGCCAGTCAGTCAGTCAGTCAGTCAGCCAGCCAGCCAGCCAGCCAGCCAGTCACACAGTCAGTCAGTCACACAGTCAGTCAGTCACACAGTCAGTCAGTCAGTCAGTCAGCCAGCCAGCCAGCCAGTCACACAGTCAGTCAGTCAGTCAGTCAGTCAGTCAGTCAGTCAGTCACACAGTCAGTCAGTCAGTCAGTCAGTCAGTCCTTCAGTCAGTCAGTCAGTCAGCCAGTCAGTCAGCCAGTCAGCCAGTCAGTCAGTCAGTCAGTCCTTCAGTCAGTCAGTCAGCCAGTCAGTCAGTCAGTCAGTCCTTCAGTCAGTCAGTCCTTCAGTCAGTCAGTCACACAGTCAGTCAGTCACACAGTCAGTCAGTCAGTCCTTCAGTCAGTCAGTCAGTCAGCCAGTCAGTCAGTCAGTCCTTCAGTCAGCCAGTCAGTCAGCCAGTCAGCCAGTCAGTCAGTCAGTCAGTCAGTCCTTCAGTCAGTCAGTCACACAGTCAGTCAGTCACACAGTCAGTCAGTCAGTCCTTCAGTCAGTCAGTCAGTCAGTCAGTCAGCCAGTCAGTCAGTCAGTCCTTCAGTCAGTCAGTCAGTCAGTCAGCCAGTCAGTCACACAGTCAGTCAGTCACACAGTCAGTCAGTCAGTCCTTCAGTCAGTCAGTCAGTCCTTCAGTCAGTCAGTCAGTCAGTCAGTCACACAGTCAGTCAGTCAGTCCTTCAGTCAGTCAGTCAGTCAGTCAGTCAGTCAGCCAGTCAGTCAGTCAGTCAGTCAGTCTGCTCCAGAGGGAGGTTTGTGTTCCAACTGTCGTCGCGGTGACCTTTTCAACAAGGACTGATTAACAGCCTCTGCACTGTCACACACACACACACACACACACACACACACTGTCTCTCTGTTCACACCTCTAAATACACTCACCTGTCGTCCGTCACAGCCAATGACTGCTCATCTCTCTCTCTCTCTCTGACAGTAACATCTGATGTGTCATGATCGCTCTCTGTCTGAGAATTAAGCCCATTAGTAACATAAGAAATTAGATATATAAGTCATGCAATATTTAACAGCCAGCCCAGTAAAACTGAATCAGAAGGGAAAGGATGGAGGGAGCAGTGACACAGATCCAATCAGAGGTCAACTCTTCAATGTCACTGTGTAGCTGTGAAGTTCAAGTTTATTGTCACAAGAAATAGAATGAATAGCAAGTGTTGCTTCATACGTCACATATGTGTTGTCCTGTCAAGGTTGGACCAATGTGAAGCTGATTCTCAGGCTGCCTTCTGCTGCCAGTCTGAACACAGTCCTGACCTCACCCTCATCCACCTTTGGGATGAGCTGGAACGTCGACTGAGAGCCAGACTTTCTCTCCCTCCATCAGTTGGGCTTCACTCATGCTATTGTGGCTGAACAGGAGCAAATCCCTGCAGCCAGGTTCAGCATTATGGAAGAGCTTGTGTATCTATATATACAGTGTGTTACATGTGTGAATGTCTCTGTTAGGACAGATGGGCTTGTTAAGACCTGCTGACAGATGGACAGTGTGTCTCTCTGTGAGACAAAGAGCAGCAGGTTGTTTTAGCAGAACAGTCGTCGGGTTTCCTGCCAGAGGCTTTAAACACACACACACACACACACACACACACACACACACACTCTCAGGTTGACCAGCAGATCACCAAATTAAATCTATCGTTGTTCACTTTTGAACATTCTTGACCTCAGTAATGATCATTTTTACCACTCGCCTTCCTGGAGCTTTCAACCACCTCCTACAGTCTTCATCAGTTTGCTCAGTTCTCATCATGTGACCTAAACAGGGAATTGTGGTCGTGTGATAACAGATGATTGTGTGATACATGATGACAGTCAAGCAAACTCCACTTGGTGATGAAGACTGAGAGAAGTGGTTGAAATTTGTTCAACAACTAATGACAAACTGATGACAATTTTTTGATCATGATTATTTATTTGTCATGACAGACAGAGGACAAAGTATGGGAGAGGATTGTGGGTTGTGTTCTTTTCTTTTTAAGTGGAAGGAAAAACAAAGCATGAGGCCGAGTGAGGACAGGAAGAGAAAGCAAGGACGGGAGCGAAGAAGGAAACAGAGCCATTCGAAAGAGATAAAAGGAGAAACGAGGAGAAGTTTGTAGAGCTGAGGAGGAGGAGATGAGAAATTGAGTGTTGGGACGACAGATAAGAGTGTTTGTCAGTACTGTGATGATGTCACTGGGTGGACCAATGAGATCATCCGTCCTGCGTGTGTGTGTGTCTGTGTGTGTGTGTGTGTGCGTGTGTATGTGTGTGTGTGTGTGTGTGTGTGTGTGTGTCTGTGTGTGTCTGTGTCTGTGTGTGTGTGTCTGTGTGTGTGTGTGTGTGTGTCTGTGTGTGTGTGTCTGTGTGTGTCTGCGTGTGTGTGTGTGTGTGTGTGTCTGCGTGTGTGTGTGTGTGTGTGTGTCTGCGCGTGTGTGTGTGTGTGTCTGCGTGTGTGTGTGTGTCTGCGTGTGTGTGTGCGTGTGTGTGTGTGTGTGTGTCTGTGTGTGTCTGCGTGTGTGTGTGTCTGTGTGTGTGTGTGTCTGTGTGTGTGTGTGTGTGTGTGTGGTGTTCACTCCCTTCTCTCCCTCCCACGCTCTCTGAGAAAAAGTTTAAAAACAACTCCTCTCTCTCATCCAACACTTTCTCACATGTCTGAATAATCATCACTTCTTTGTTAACTCGATGTCGTACAAATGTCTAAATAGTGTTTTCAATCAGATGAATGTAAATTTCTGTTTTAATCAAACTGCTGTCACACCTGATCTAAACCAACAATGTGTTAGTCCATCTACATCTACATCTTTAAAAATGAGTCACAAATATATAGTTTAATGGTTTTTTTTTCAAAGTTCAGTAAGATCACTGTAGTGAGTCACTGTAGTTTTAGCAAATGTTAAACAGGAGGATATTGTTAATCAGTTTGGGACTATTTTCAGCGGCGGATTAAAGCACATTTGGTGCTTTCTCCAGCAGGTCCAGCTCTTGTGAGGCTGATCCTGAACACTCACTGTAACTGGACTGCAGCTCACAGGGTCAGAGTTGAATGAATAACATCATTGTGTCCTGTGTGTCAGATGTCTGTGAAGCCTGGTGCAGGAGGTGCATCACTGTGTCTGGGACGTGACGGGAGCTGCTCCGGATTTCAGCCTCATTCTTGGAGGTACAACCCTTCCCTTTTTTTTTTTTTTTTGTCTTACTCTTTCCATTTCCTGAAAACCAACCCGAAAAGAAAAACAATAAAAGGAACGAAAAGAGAAACAATGGAAATGCTGGAAACCCAGACCCAGTGGTTTGTGGACCCCTCCCTCTCTGCTCTTAAACAAACATGTTCGTGGCTCTGCATATTTTAACCAGTTCACTGAAGAAGTATCACAAATTTTCAGAATAAATTTTTACCTACCCAAATAAATCAAGGTAGCAAAAAAAGAAAATGGTAGCAAGACAGCGTTCAACATCCTGAACAAGCTGCTTGTTCCTCTGATGCCTCGTCACTCAGCCCCGCCCCCCCCTCTCCCCCCTGTCTCTGACCTGTCTCTGACCTGTCTCTGACCTGTCTCTGACCTGTCTCCCCCCTGTCTCTGACCTGTCTTCCTGAAGGAAAGCCTGCACGGCCTGCGGCTGCAGCACCGTCGACCACGCTCCGGGAGGCGACCTCGAAGATGACCAGCGGATGGGACGCCTGCTCGCCGACTCGCCCTGCTCCCACTTGACGGCGAAGGTCAAAGGAGGCGGCGGCCTTCGCATGTACAAGAGGAACCGCATGATCGTGACCAATCCGGTGGTGTCGCGCAAAGACCCCACCTTCAACACCACGACCTACGACTGGGCTCCGGCCGGCCTCAACCAGACACTGGTGAGGATCAGTGTGAAGTTCAGGAGGTTGGTGGTTCGTCTGTCGGTCTGTGTCAGCTCCAGAGTCACGCTTCACTCACCGGCCCTGAGACCTGACGCCATGATGACTCTGGAGCTTTAGCTTTAACATGTGCAAAGCAATGACACAAACAATCAGGTTTGAAACAAGCTCATAATTTAAGCTTGTGATCTGAACCTTTGATTCATGAGCAGACGTTTCAATTACATCCCATAGTTATTACGTATATCAATAGTCTTTAATAGTTGCAGAAATGATCTGGGTTCATGTTTATTTTAAAGCACCACAAGCAACTTTTTTACCAGCCTCACAGTCATTTTGATGGTGCATTGCCGTCTGGTTCTGAACAGTCGGTAACTGGGACCAGTCCTCAGTCTTCATCCTGAGCTGTTGGCTGTGTATGTTTTAGCCTCCTGTGCACATGCTCACAAACAAAGACAGTGAGTGTGATGCTTCAACTGACAGCACTGTAAAAAAAAAAAAAAAAGCCCAAATGTTATTATTTCATTTCAGTGTTGTTCAGTTTCTTCAGGCCTCTCTGCGTGTTCAGTCTGCGCCGCCTGGTTTCCATTAAACACAGACTCAAGTATGTTTCAGGTTTCAGAACCTACAATTATAAGGATGACAGTGATTACTGAGCTCTGCGGCGGGGGGGGGGGGGCATGACTGTGGTTCAACATGTAGAGACATATCCAGATCCATCCAGGACTGTTCTCCAGATCTTCAGTGTGTTGTTTGTTTTGTTGTTTATTTGTATTCTGCTGTGACATGTGATGAAGGAGCGTGTCAGGAAGCATTGGTGGTTCAGTGGTAGAATTCTCGCCTGCCACGCGGGAGGCCCGGGTTCGATTCCCGGCCAATGCACTGAGAGTTTTAAAGAATTTCCCAGTTTGGGATAAATACAAGTACATCTGTCTATCCATGGATGTGAGGTCAGTCAGAGCAGCTGCAGACTGTTGGTCACTGTCTGACTCTGATGCAGTCACCTACAACACCTGGACCGGATGATGACGTCTGACACACACACTGCTCTCTGTCCTCCAGCCATGTTCGTGTGATGTAAGCAGTCATATGTATGTTTTAGAGAAAATGATTTAGGATTTATTTACTTTATAGAGTGTGTTCAACAAACTGAAACACAAACCCAAACCAAGCAGCTCCAGTCCAACCTGCACCATAATGCATTTTGTGTTATATATTAAAACTGCAGCTGCTTCTCTTTGCCTGAAGGTGGCAGCATCAACATGTCTACACCATAGACTGTATAAAATATGGACGTAGTGTCCGTGACGTCACCCATAGGTTTCTGAAGAGCAAAAATGAAGCAAATCGTAGTGCGCAGCCATCTTGGTAGCCTACCTCCGGTTACTCCAAATATGGACAAAGAGGTGGAGCGAGGGCGGAGCTGAGGCGGGTCCTATGGGCCGGCTGAATGAACGCTATTGGCTGAAAAAAGCCGCTTTATTCGAAATAATCAAACTAGCTACGGCTAACCAGCTAGGTTAAATGCTAAATATCGTTGCTAGCCGGCTAACCCCACGACGATCTCTTTCCCAAACTCAGTGACTAGAATTAGCCGGGGTGACGCCCTTTAGACCGTCAGTGGCTAGTTGTCAATCAAAGTGGCGCCACTTAGATTGACAGCTATGAATTGTGCATAATGATGTATGCTGTATATTTTAAACGAACGCCTTATAAAAAAATCCGCCCCCCCCCAGAGTTGTCATGGAGTAGAAAAACAGCTTATGAGACTAGAGCCATGTTTTGAACCAGGCTGTAAATATGTTTTTTTTCTGTCGTAAAATCGGACATTTTAACATGGGGCTCAAATGTAATTGACTCCCTTCTGCGGCCTGCTCTAGTGGTTATTCGAGGAACTGCAGCTTTTTTGCACTTCAGCATTGGCTTCATTTTTCAGCGCCGGAGGTTGCCGCTTGGTTTACACCTGCAGGTCTAAACTGCTGCAGTTATGATTGTTAGGTGGTGCAGGTGTAGAACAAATCTGATCAAATAGAAAGATACTCATCAAACATAGCTGTTGTAATAACAATATAAACAGTAAGTTTCTATCATAGTGAGCAGCAGTAAAATGCCCCTGTTGTCCCCTCAGGCCCTGCAGTACATGGAGCTCATGCCGGAGAGCCAGCGTCCCGTCTCGGGGACAGATGGAGCGCTGCAGCGTCGCAGGCAGCTCTTCAGTCAGCTGCCCGTCTACGATCAGGACCCCATGAAGTGTCAGAGCCTGGCCAGCGAGGAGGAGGTGCAGACGACACCACAGGCAGCATGCTCACATGACCTGTCACTGCTCCCTGATTATACACACTGTCCTCCTGTGGAACAAACCTGTTTCAATTTACTCCCCACATTACAGATCTGCACTGCTAATACGTTCGACCAGCTGTTTGCCTCCTGATCAGTGTCACTTATATATTTTTTTATAAGTGGAAAACAAGTGTTAAGTTGACTCTGTTTGCTTCTCCTGCGTCCTCCAGATTTCCTCCATGCTGCTGTTTGTGAAGCACTACAAGCAGGAGGCGCTGGGAGTGGGGGAGGTGGCCTTACCTGGCGAGGGCGGAGCTCTGAGGGAAGCAGCCGTCCAGAGGACGGCGAAGGAGGCCAAGGACCGCAGCAACAGCAGCAAGAAGGAGGCCCTGGAGAACCACGGCTCGACCACTGCTTCAGCTGCTGGTTCCACTAATGGAACAGACGACAACACTAAGACTGAATATGTGAGTGAATCAGGTCTGACTCACCTTCTCTCATTAACATGCTGCATGCTCTTGATGCATGATGAATGATCCCTTAAAGCCTGAAGTCATCCCCAAACAGACTTTAAATGGGTTTCAAGACCCCTAAATATATCTCTGTTAACAGGCCTCATCACACTACTGACCCTCATTCACATCTATTTCTGTAACATTCTGGGTTCTCTCTCTGTCAAACATGGCTCAATAATAGAAAGAAACAGGGCACTTGGCTTGGTTCACTGGTAACAGGTGAGAGGATCATGACTGGGTCTGAAAGGTTCATCCTGGAAAGACTCAGTGGTTCAGGAGCGAGGATGGAGAGCGGTTCAACACTTCATCAAACACACGATCGTGTCCTCTCTCTGTCCTCCAGCGCTGCACTGGCTGCCGAGGTGAGATTGCCAAGGAGAACCCAGCTGTTTACGCTGAGCGAGCGGGATACCAGAGCGCCCTGTGGCACCCCACCTGCTTCGGCTGCTCGGAGTGTGGCCAGGGATTGGTGGACCTGGTCTACTTCTGGTCCAATCAGAAGTTGCTCTGCGGAAGACACTACTGTCAGACGGTGTGGCCGCGATGTTCAGGCTGTGATGAGGTGAGACGACATCACTTCCTGTACCTTAATATCAGACAGAGTTGACAGACAGACAAACAGACAGACAGAGTACTTTATTAATCCCTTTTGGGAGGTTCCCTCCGGGAAATTGGCATCTCCATCACATTCTCATATATTGCACTGTTTAAATATAGAACACAAAGTATAAAATAGAATAGAAAATAAAAATAAAAATATATAAATCTGAGAATGGACACAATAAATTAGGCAGTAGAGGTAGCAGGAATTTGAATCAAAATAGGCACTTGTAGGAGATTAACAGAAAATATGCATGTGTGTATGTGTGTACCTGAGTGTAGCAGCAGTGGGTATGGTATGCTGATGGTAATGATAATGATAGAGTGCATATGGTAGTATAATATAATAAAATAATATAATATAATATAGCATGTAATAGTAGTATGATATAGCATATACAATGTATAACATCCAGGGGTATAACATACATGTACATGTATAATATAATAATATAATATAGTAGTGTAATGTGATGTAGACTACACTCCACTACATATAGTGATAGCAGTAATATACTACTAGTTAGTTATCAAAATATAATAATAATAATAATAATATACCCGAATTTCCCCTATGGGGGATCAATAAAGAATTATCTTATCTTATCTTAATATAATGTGTTGTATAATAAGTTGTTGCATGCTGAAAGGGCTAAAGCATGTTAACATTTCACTGTGAGCATGAGTCTAGAGTCTCAACATAGAGTCTTAAATATACAATATGGAGATGGGGCTCCAGTATATAACCACATGCCAACACAGAGTAACTTGTATAAATGAGTTCTCCATATATAAAATAACAATGCTTATTTATCATTGTTTATTTAATGATCTCCTCGTTCCTCAGCTGATCTTCTGCAAGTCTTTTCGCTCTGCAAAAGACGGACGGACGTGGCATCAGCATCATTACTGCTGCTGGAGATGTGGGCAGAGCCTGGATACACCCTGTCAGCACCGAGACACCATGTAGATTCAACCCAACGTGGCTTAAAGAAGCTTGAGCACTGCAGAGACAGTGAAGCAGTACTGAGTGAAAATGAAAATGTGAGACAAGACAAACAAGGTTGGTTAGCTTGTTATAATAATAATACTGAATAAGCAGATCTTAAAACTGTAAATTATACGTTTAGTTGACATGAGGTATTTAAAATACTGTATCTCACAAAGCAAAACCACCCATTTGATATATTGATGTTTAAAATGCTTAAGCCATCGAGTTGACATTGAAATACTCACGACTTGTTCACTTGAGCCTACTGGTGTTTCAAGTACTTGAAGAAATGTTTAGTTGATACAAAAGTGTTTAAAGTACTTACAGAAACATTTTGGTTGATTTATTAGCACTTAAAGTTCTGGCAGGGACGCGAGCCAGATGTGCTGGTTTCAGCCGGCGGCGTTTCAGACCCAAACAGCAGTTTACAGGAAGGAGAATAAAACCCGACAGTTAGAGAAAATGACCAGCAAATAAACAAATACAATGAGATCAAAATATGTGATAGTAAACATGGATTAAAAAAATAAAATGAACAAAGACATTTACAAATACACTTGGCGACTCGTCTTGGAAGATTTATCTAAATATGTATTCAGTTTGAATGAATTCTCAGATTTCTCTTGTTAACATTTACTTCAGACTGAAATAATCTAATTGACTTAATGAACTGGACGGACAGAAAGCTGGAAAAGGCAAATAACTAATTTGTAATTAATACTATTGTTTTTTTCTACAGTAGATTTTACAGTCAGCCCTCTGCCTTTTAAAACCCATGACTGAAGTTGGTCATGTTTGTTGCACTAATTATATTATTAGAAAGTGTAGATGTTACTTTGCTTTTACTTTGCTCTGCTTCATGTGTTATTTCAGTCAGTCCATTAAGTTTAACCTCTTTCATGAACATGAGTCTCTGCTGCTGCTGCTGCTGCTGCTAAAGGTTTCTTCATGTTGGTTATATTCCTGAGTTTTGTATTTTGCGGTACATTTTTTCCGGCTGCAGTCTTTAGATTTGCTTTTGTTAAAATCCCTAAAAACAACGAGAATTTACCACATGCATTAGACTGAAGCTAATTAGCTCAACTTTTGTGTTCTATGAAATAAAATTCATCAGCACAGTAGAATAGAATAACATCAGCTAATATGAGCTTGTGTTTTCTATCCTTCATTTACTTTGGGAATTCAATGCTGGTGAAATATGTAGCATAGAGACAACAATACTGTTCAATACGATGAGCTGTGACAAAATGATGCAGTAGAATAAATGATAGTAGTTTCATCTCTTTGTGTCCAATATGATGTGTTTAGCCTAGCTTAGCACAAAAACTGGAAGTGGGGGGAAACTACTAGCATAGTGTAATGAGTGAAATAAACTCAACAAGATGAGACATTAATCTTTGTCTGTAAGATGATAAACAAGGATTTCTAAAAATCTGCTCTGTGACGGACATGAAGTTTTTGTTAAAATGTACAGAAATTAGAGTGACCAGTTCACCATGTCCAGGACCTTCTCTGTATTAAAAACCTGTGGTGACAATAGTTTTAAATTCAGAAGTCATCATTCACAGTTCACAACAAGGAAGTTAAATACTATCCTGTTAATGAACAGTCATGGACACTAACTGTGTAAGACACAGATGGTATTTGGAGCTTTGAAGGTAGTCATCACTTATTCAGTGCTGTTTCCATGGCAATTACTGAATTCAGAATTGAACAGTAGATGGTATAACATAACTTATAATTTACTGTTTTAAATTAGTGGTGATGGTGTTTTCATATCAAAGGTTTTAAAGTGATGATGTCTTCACCTGCAGGGTTCATGATCCCACTTACATGTCATCACAAGTCAGAGAGTGAATGATTCTGATGATGAATGATACCTGATCATGTTCTGAGCTGATTGACTGGAAGTAAAGACACTTCTGATTGAACTCCCTGTTGTTTCATCTTTATTTGGAGAGGGTTGGGGGGAGAGATCAATCCAATGATCCAATAATCTGTGATGCAGTCTCAGTGTAAACACAAATATGGATATATGTGTTTAATCAACTTACTCATCGTACAAAATCTGTAGCATAATTAAGTATATATATATATAAGTAATCACAAACGATATTTCAGGTAGTTTTGAACAGAATTTTAACCCATGTATACTTTTTATTGTCCTAGCTGCAGAAGGTTTAGATACTTTTTCCCCAAGGTAACTAAATTATTTTAAAACATTCATATCATTTGTGCAGAGAAATAAACAGACCAACTCCAGTGAGCTTCAGTTGCATTAAATCACGTTGTATTTTGTATGATGCCGGACAAAGACTCAAAGATGATGATGCAAAAAGTGCAGGTTTCAGAAATCAGGTGATCCAGGTTTCAGATCAGACTCAACTGGATCCATCCAGCAGGAGCAAAACATTTGACAGCTAAGAAACAGAGCTCTTTTGTGTGTGTGTGTTTTTAAGTCAGGACAATAAGGAATTAGTTTTCGAGGGAGGATCACAAACCTTCATTGATGTGTGTGTGTGTGTGTATGTGTGTGTGTTGACCTACTCCCAGCAGGAATGTTAAGTATTCCTGTGGTTTCTCGGCCAGCGTTCCTGAGCAGTTACATCACCCAGCTGACCGTCTGACAACCGCTTCCTGAACCATGAAAGAAAAGCCAGAAAAGGATATTTTTAGTCCCAAAGTGAGGCAAATCTATTTGGTTGGCAGATTTTTATAGCCTCTAATAGCTCCCGCATGATGAGGTCGGGTTTACAGAAGATCTCTATGACTAATTTCCTCTGGTTCTGTGCACAGATTATCCAAGATAGGTCGTAATTTTCTCAAAAATGGAATGGACTTAGAATTATTGTACATCCAGGTTAAATCCTATCCTTTGTCCATCCAGTTTAAAAAAGTAAAAGTCACATCCTGATGTGTTTCCACGCTGATGGACCTTTACTGAAGGATTTAAAAAACTGTAGTGTTTTGTTTGCTTTTTGGATTCGAATGGGAGTAAACAAGAGGCTTTAGCTGAACTGACTTAAAAACAGAGACATTTTTTCTCAGGACATTGTGACACTAAACCAGAACTAAAACACAGACGTCATTCCACCATGACTTCTCCCACCGAGGAGGTATATGGACACAATGACATATGCAAGCAACACAAACTTAATACCTGCAGAACACAGGTCAAACATCGCAAAGTAAAAAGCAAAGTAACAAAAAATTATATTGTATACTTAACAAATAAGCAAAGGGACAAATGCTAAAAGAGAACCTAAATGTGACTGTGATCATTTTCCCAAAGAGCTAATCACAAGACTGGGTAAAGCTCCTGAAAACCAAATCAGCAATACTTGAACATGTGATATCTGGTCTTTCTGGTCACTTTGGGACAGTTAAACACTGTTTTATTGATACGGTGAACTTGTTACCAAACAGTTGCTTATTTACACATCGAACACTTATGCAACATTATCATTCATTTGGAAACGTGTCTCCAGCCGCCTGATGAACATAAGTCCAGTATTTCAAATATATAGATTATAGCTGCTTCAAAGTTCAAGTTTTAAAAAATCCTGAAAGTTTACTAAAAAATACTGCTTCACCAGCACCATCAGATTTGACTGACAGTCCAAAGTCAAAAAGCCAATATGAAGCTGTGTTGACACATGCAGACTTGAGATGGTGGCGCCCCCTTGTGGAGACACTATACATTCACACAGAGAGAGAGAGAGAGAGAGAGAGAGAGAGAGAGAGAGAGAGAGAGAGTTCATCGTGATATTTCCGACAGTACCTGAACGCAGCACGGCCTTCTCATTGTACTTTGCCTTTAAGCGCAGATGAAAGGCTGTTGTGTAATTTGGGTGAAAGAGGAGGAGGAGGAGCTGAGGAAGAGCAGCTTCCTCTGACAGACTGAAGAGGACTCACACAGGTACAGTCCTGCTCCTCTGCTGCTCAGCACTATCAGGATAGAATGAACATTAATGTGCGTTTCTAACCTGCTGCCTTCATGTTGTGATCATGTTTCACAGCTGATGTTTTATTCAGAGGTCACATGGAGTCAAATCGTGTCTGACATGTTTTATTTATTATCTGATGGTTCACAATGCTGCTTTAAAGCTGCTTTCTGCTTCAGTGTAAAACAAACGTTTCTTTCAAACTAACAGGAAACCAGAGATGAAGCTGCTTCCTTTGACTCCTGTTTGTTACTCACGACTCATTGTTGTATACTTTCATGTAACTTTACTGCAGTTGTGCTAAATGACTCAAGAGCCTCTTACTTTCTGCTTTCATGTGTTGGTGTTTGACATCTGTGTCTGTCTGGTAACTTGAAGCATCAAGGTTCAGTCTTGACCTTGATCTTGAACAATCTGGCAAAATATTCCCACCTCAAGATCCAAATTCTACATTATGTTTGTCTGTAGTCTTCATGTTTACATTACTGTCATATCATTGAATTGTACAGCTGCTGTAAACACAGACAGACTGACCACCATAACCTTTGCAAAATAAGTCGCTGAAATGAAATGTGAGACCGACAGATTTGGTCCAGATTGTCTCATGTTTAAAGACATAAGATCAGATAAGTTTTATTGATCTCCCTGAGGGGAAATTTACTTGTCACAGCAGCAGTAACAGACAGTAAACAGTACCTCAAAAATAAATACCAGTAAATGGCTAAGAAAGGGATTCATCCAAAAACAAGGAAAAAACAGACCAAAACTCTCAACTTTACAAAAACCTTCTTTATAAACTTCAGACTGGTAAACCTCCACATCCTTCTCATCTCCAGTTTGTGATTCTGCGTTTCTGTTTCAACAGTCTGAACCACAACATGAAAACAACTCTGACGACAGTGCAATGATCTGTGAAGTTCCCCACTGTGGGACGAACAAGGCTTTATCTTATCTCTTCATCACTTACACTTAACAAAACTCTGATGAACCTTGAACATGTGTAAACCAGGTGGATTGTCCCTTTAATACATGTGACAGTAATTCTGATATAATGTAAATAGAAATGTGTAGTGATACATGTTTTTATTGTTTAACAGCAGTTTACCAGTGTTATTTTACAAGGACTCATGAAGGCTCCATAACTGAGCAGCAGGACATTAAATTAATAGTGTGGATGAGATATATGAGCTGAGCGATGCTGGGAGTTTCCAAACTGTTCCAAACCGCAGTTCTATATCTGATCTTCACCTTCTCATCTGAGTCAAGCTAATTTCCCTAAATGTCAAAGTTTTCCTTTAAACCTTTATTCAACCTGTCACAGGAAGCAGTGAATCTGCCTTGTGGCTAATCTGAACTGCACATCTTCCTTCATCCAAACAGTCGTCAGTGCTGCAGGGCTGATGGGACACTGGGTCAGAAACCACAGTTCAGAAACTGAGCTGAGAGCAGATCATGAGGTCTGCTTGTTTGTTTTTCTGTCCTTGAAGGAGTTTGCAGCGATGGAGCTCATCGTGCTGTCAGGAGGTATTCTGGTCGTCCCCGTCGTCGCCTTCATCACCTCCTTCCTGTTCTGGCCTGGAACGCTGATCAAGGCCTACAACTGGTAAAAACCAGTCCCTTTCATACTGAAACCAAACTGGTTTGACTCGTTAATTATTATGTAAGAAATGCTGGTGATCCTCTAGCGCCACCCTCAGGACAAATCTAAAGACACTACATGTGGCCACAGGTTTTTTTAAGAAGCTGTGTGGACTTCAAACTGTGTTCCCACAAACACGTTATCTTGCTTTTGCAAACTTGTGTATTTTGTACATTCTTTAAAAAATTAATACTTTTATGACAGAATCATTTTGTGTCATGTCTCTGTTCAGTTGTGTTACAGGCTGCTGCAGTGTCAGTCTCCTACATATGCTTTTATTGTGAAGGAGCAGGACTCTTATTGTGACCTTGCCTGCTGTACTTTGACCAAGCTGAAAAAGAATGAACATGTTGGCCGCTCGGCAGATTAATCTTGCTGTTTCACTCTTTCACACACACACACACACACACACACACACACACACACACACACACACACCGTGCTGAGTCACTGACATATAATAACGTCTTTGTAAGAAGCTTTGTGAACTGAATCAAATGTTACAAAACACTGAAACATTATACAAGATTAGAATTTAAATTAGGTAAAATAATAACAGGAGAACTGAAACACAATGTAAGAAGAAAAGAAACATGTTGAAAACTTAGCAGTATGAAAGCTCTCCTGTGTTCTCTTTGTTAAAACTGAGAACGTTTTTTGTCCCTAAAAGGACGTTAAATTAGTTTCATCCGTCTGTTTAACACTTTGGTCCAAAGTTACCTTCAACGTCTCAACAGATATTGATCACATTTCGCTGAGATTTCCTGATCATAATCCTCATCACATGGGTTGAAGCCTTTAAATTTTAATGACCCCAATTGACCTTTCCTCTAGCGCCACCCTCTGGACGATCTTTATATACTCACTTACAAACATGCTGTCTGGTAAATAACATCTATAGTGTCGAACCTGTTGTGAAGCAGAATTTAAGGTCTTGAACTCTTGAATTCAGTTGCAAACACATTCAGATGACACGTGCAGATACTAACTCCTGATGATCCTGTCGTAACCCTCCACAGGTACATGCGGCGCAAGCTCGGCCTGGGGGTCCACTACTCCCACAGTGGAAGTTACCGCTTCTGTTATATCAGCCGTGGGACACCAGGGGGCGCCACACCATCGCTGCTGCTGCTGCATGGCTTCTCCGCCAGCAAGGACATGTGGCTGCCTGTCGTCAAGGTAACACACACACACAGGTGCAGGCTCACAGAAACACTGAGAGTCTGTATGAAACTGAAACTGTTGAAGAAGAAAGAAGGTGAGATGGTTGGAGGGAAAAGAATGGATGAAGAGAAGAGCGGTAGGAAGTCGTGTGAGATGCCTTTCATTTCAGGTGGGTGTGTTTGTTTTCGACTCCAGTATCTCCCCAGAAGCCTGCATGTGGTGTGTTTGGACATGCCGGGACACGAGGGGACGAGTCGCACCGGGGCGGAGGACTACAGCATCCAGGGTCAAGTCAGCCGAATCCACCAGGTCTGTACCACATGTGTTTTTTCAAACCAACCCACGGGGACTTCCTGTCCTGTCAGGAAGTAGATAACACCACCCTCCGTTTGTGTCTCTCTGTGCAGTTTGTGCAAAGTATCGGTCTGGATAAAAGACCCTTCCAC